>ML783412.1:1375650-1385652 GCA_009831015.1 Picea engelmannii | reverse complement strand
CCACTGTAATACTCAGACTTATTCTTATTTTATAAAAAATTGCAAGCTTCTTTCAGTATTGTGTCAGATTTTCTCTTCTGTCTTTTATAGTTTATGAGTGGATGTCCTTTGTTGAAGCTCATTCGATTTCCAGTGACTGTCATCTCACTGATAATTGTCTTAGCTAATTATCATAAGCTATTTCCTGGTTGTTAGACCCATTGTGTTTGTTGGCATGAAACATAATCTGGTTCAATAACTATTTTCCTTTCCCCATTTAATCAAACTTTATCTGACCACGGTGCTAGAAAGCCTTGTGATATTTTGTATCTCTAGACAGTCTTGAAACGCAGTTCAACCTCTAGTCATTCACCTTGATCCACCACCCATATCAATTATTTAGAAAATTGTTTCAAAAAAGAGTTAGTTACCAAGCATCTCCGACTTACAGCCTAGGAGAGTTTCCTGGAGAGATAATAGGGTCATTAGATCTATTTGTTTCTACATGCATGTTGATCTGGATGGAATCCTTTATGGTAACATTTGCATTTCTCCCCTTTTCTTCCCTTTCCGCCTTTGGATCCGAAGGCATCGGTGAAGGGTTTTGAGTACCCTTCCTTATTTGGATTCGCATGAGATTTCCTTTTGTATTTATCTTTATATTTATTTTTCCCTTTGGGGTTTTGATTTTCCCATGTTGATGAGCTTCGTTTGCTCTTGTGTCAGGCATTCAATAAATTCCTTAAGATAAGGCATCTTCTAGGTGGATTTAGAGGCAAATTTGACTAAATGTAATGTGGATATGAACATGGATAATTCAATACCAACCTTGGAGAGAATGGTGAGAACCATTTGTTTCTCCTCCTTATATTTATCAACCCTACAAGCTTTGTGTTGCGACAGTAAATCCTTGTATTTTGTAAAGAAATTTTGGAGATTGTCGAAGCTATTTCGATCCAATGTGAGAAATTCCACCTTGAGAATGTTCCCCTCATATCATCCTATTTTCCAAGGAGTCCTTCCAAGGTGTTACAGGCTTCATTGGGAGTTTTATAGGAAGATATGTGAAAAAGGAGATCGAGAGAGATGAGACTACAAATTGTTCTGAATGCTTCATCCATTCGATTTAGATACTTGGATTTTTCTATGGATGATGTCAGTTTTGTCTCTCTTGTGCTCATATATAATGGTTGAGATATTTCCTCCTCTGCACTTGCTCCTCATTTTCTGGACGCTAATAGGATGCCCCAGATCTTCCCTCTAAGCTAAAGATTTCCTCAGACTTAGAATATTTTTGAAAGGATTTAAAGGCTTTGACCTTTATCCTTCCTGTGAGTCCATTTCTTGGATCTCATTTGTGCTTCTTGGAAAGTGTTACTCCTCCTAAGATTGATCTCTCAAAAGGTTTTGATCTCCCAAGAACTTCTTTCTTTTTTGGGAAATTTCTCAAACTCAGATCCAAAGATTCTTGAAAAGAATCCTTTCTCGCCTTCCTGACGTTCTTTCGCTCTCGTCCTTCGACTTCTTTAAAGAGTCACTTCGAATCTTCTTCGAATTCCATGTATGTGCACTCTTTGCAATAGATATTTACACAAGATTCGAGTTCTTGCAACGACTATGCACTCCTTGCGGCAGTTGATTTACACTTCCTACAATGAAAGTCTTACACTATTTCTTCTGAGCTTTACAAGTTCAAATTGACCCTATCAACGCACACCTTGCAGACTGTGTGCACACCTTGCACCAACTCACAAAAAAAATTGAATTAAATTCTTATGCAAACATTTCAAAGCTACATACACTCGTAGAAAGATTCATTCATTCTTGAAAATATTAAGACAACAATAGAGAAATTGCAAACACTATTTACACCATACATTGGATCAATTTTTCTCTGTTATATTCATTCAAAATCAAGAAAATGGTTACATCTAAAATCAAAGAAACAAATACTACTCTGAGATTCCTACTTGCTCATAATTATCGTAACCCTTCTTTTGGGCATACTTAATCTCTCTTTATACAAAATAAACAAACTAATTGCTATCTAATTGCGGTTACATTGAGACTAGGGTTAAGCTCCCAAGTCACGCATGCTCATTTTCTCTCCATGTGTGTGATATTTCTTCTTTTGTTTTCTATCACTTCAAAAGATTTGTTGTATTGGCTAGCATTCGAGACTTCAGATTGGCTCTTAGGAACTGAGTTGTCCTGCCACATGTACTTCCTGACGATGCTCCTGCATCATACTCCCCCTGGACAAAAATTCATGGACTCATGTCCATGTGCTCCTGTACCGACTTTCCATGCTTCTGGATATCAACTTCACTTTCCCAACTGGCATCTTCTATTGGGTGTCCCTTCCACTTGACTAGATATTAAAAATAAGTCTTCCTCTTGGTCTTCTTACTAATCCTTTGATCACCAATCTTTTCCATATGTGGTTTTTCTGCTATAGGAATTTCTTTCTCCCGCTGAATATTCTCTTGATTTGTTGATCCCTATGTGTCATCCTTCCTGTAAGGATATATGTCTGAGACATTGAATATGGGAGATATGTCCACATCATTTGGAAACTCATCTCATAGGCGTTGGAATCAAACTTCCTCAAGATCTTACATGGTCCTATATTCTTCATCTTTATCTTGTTATATGTCCCCCTAGGGAACCTTTCCTTCCTGAGATGTGCTAGAACCTGATCTCCTATTTCAAATTGGAGTTATCTGCGTTGTTGATCAACTCTTTGTTTGTACTCTTGGCTAGAATTCTATAACTTCCCCCTGATCTGGCTATGGAGCTTCTTCATTTCTACAGCAAAACCTTCTGCTCCAGTGCTTTTGATCTCACTCTGTTCCAAGTATATCAAATAAAATACTCCCCTGGGTTTCATTCCATACAATATTTGGAACGGGCTCTTCCTAGTGCTCCTGTTTGGTGATTCATTGTATGCAAATTCTGCTTGTGGAAGAATCTGATCCCATTGATTATGCTGCTCAATGACTAGACTCCTCAATAAGTTTCCCAAACTTTTGTTTACCACCTCAGTCTGCCCATATATCTGAGGGTGATAAGCTGAGATGAAGGAAAAATATGTCCCCAACTTCTTCCACAGTGTTCTCCAAAAATGACCAAAAAATTTCATGTCTATGTCCGACACAATGCTTCCGGGTAGGCCGTGAAGTCTCACAACTTCCTTGAAAAACAGGTTTGCAACATGTGTTGCATCATTGGTCTTATGACATGGGATAAAGTGTGCCATCTTGGAAAATATATCCACCACCACAAATATGGAATTACATCCTCTTTGTGTTCTTGGCAGTCCCAACACAAAATCCATGCTTATTGCATCCCAAGGCCTCTCTGGTATGGGAAATGGTTGATACAATCCAATGTTCTATCTTTTACCTTTTGCATGTTGGAAGATTATGCATCTGTTCACGGATTGTATTACATATATTCTCATACCTAGCCAATAGTATGAACTTCTCATCTACGCAAATGTCTTATCATGGCCAAAATGTCCATCCAATCTTCCACTATGTTTTTCCTTCAAAAGTTTATGCCTCGTTGAGCACTTTGGTATGCACAATTGATTGCCCTTTAACAAAAATCCCTCTTGAATCATATACTTTGTCCACTGGCTCCTATGTCTCATCACAGGATTCTTGCATGCTTCGTATGCTTCCTTGAAGTCTAGATCATAACTGTACATTTCCTCAAGGTGTTCAAACTGTAAGGTCTTTACGTGAAATTCGTGCAGAGTCAAACATCTCCTGCTCAATGCATAAACAACTTTGTTAGCATTCCCAACAATATGTTTTATGACAAAAGTAAAATTATGCATATACTCAATCCACTTCACATGCCTCTAGTTCAATTTTTCCTATCTGGTTATGAATTGCAAAACTTGGTTATTGCTATACAGGACAAACTCTTGTGGGACAAGGTAATGTCTCAATTTCTTTAGGGCTTGGATTATGTCATAAAACTCATTGTCATAGGTGGAGTATTTTCTCTTAGTCTCATTCAGCTTCTCACTGAAGTAAGAAACATGTCTATTGTCCTGGCTCAAAACTCCTCCAATTGCAATGCCACTTGCATCACACCTTACCTAAAATGTCTTCCCAAAATTTGGCAAGACCAGAATTGTTCGCTTCGTTACTTTCTCCTTCAGTGTATTGAAGCTCTTCTCGACCTCCTCTGTCCATTTAAAATACTTGTGCCTCTTCTTCACTGTATCCATCATTGGTGCACAAATTCCACTGAAATATCTGATGAACTTCCTATAGAAAATCGTTAATCCATGGAAGCTTCTTACCTCAAACATGCTCCTTGGTGATGGTCATTCTTTGATTGATTTCACTTTCTCTAGATCCATCTTCATTTTGTTTGAAGAGATCAAAAAACCCAAGTAAATGAGTTATGTATTCATAAAAGAGGACTTCTTTAGGTTTATCAACAACTTCTCTTGTTGTAGTCTCCTCATCACTAATGTTAGGTGCCTCAAATGCTCCTCTTTAGTCTTGCTAAATATTAGTATATCATCTAGATACACAACCACGAACTTGACAATGAAATATTTTAGTATTTCATTCATCAACCTCATAAAAGTACTCGGGGCATTGGTTAAGCCAAATGTCATAACAAGACATTCATACAAACCTTCATTTTTCTTAAAGGTTGTCTTCCACTCATCACCTTCCCTCATTCTGATCTGGTGATATCCACTTTTCAAATCTATCTTAGAAAATAAATTTTCCCCACTTAAAAAGTCCATCAAATCATCTATTCTTGGCAAAGGGAATCTATACCTGATAGTGATCTTATTGATGGCTCGTGAGTCTATACACACTCTCCATCCTCCATCTTTCTTTGGACTCAACACAGTTGGCACTGCACGTGGACTCAAGCTCTCTCTAACCAAACCCTTGTCTAACAATTCCTGGACTTGGTTCTTTACCTCCTCATTCTCTCAAGGTGTCAGTCTGTAAGCTTCTTTGTTTGGCAGACTTGCTCCTAGTATCAAATCGATATGATGACTGATACTTCTGATGGGTGGAAATGATTTAGGTAGCTCATCCACCACTATGTCAGCAAAATTATCCAAAAATTCATGAACTTCTTCAGGAAAATAATCCATTGAAGTACTTGTAAGGATAACTCTGGGTTTCCTCACCACAACAAACTGCATCTCCTGTTATGTTTTTACTTCTTTCAGGAGTTCCTTCTCACTCATGAGGAGTATTCTTGTGTTGGCTTCCTCTTTCACATTGTTCTCCTCTATTGGCAGAAACATGTGTGTTCTACCATTCTTCTCCAAAATGTATGTATTCTTCTTCCCATCATGAATGACATTCCTGTCAAACTACCATGGTCTTCCCAACAAAATATGGCATACATCCATGGGAATTACATCACACACAATTTCATCTCTATATCCTCCTATCTTAAATTCAACCAAGAATTGTTTAGTAACCATTACCTGGTGTCCTTCCTACAACCATGAGACTTTATATGGATCTGCGTGTGCATTTGTCTCTAGCTCCAATTTCTCCACCATATCCGTGGATACTAAGCTATCAGTGCTCCCACTCTCAATCATCACCTTGCATACTATGTCTTTAGTCTTGCAAGCTATCCTGAATAGGTTGTTCCTCTGTACTAGATTTTTAACTTTTTCCTCTGGTTTTAAGAGAACCTTTCTCATCATGAGGGATGTTCCATCCCTTGCTCCCTCGACTTCAACATTCCCTCTTTTTGCTTCCAAAATGTGAGCTTCTAATACTTCTTTATTTTTCTTGGGGAATTCCCAAGACATGTGCCCTATCTTTTCGTAGACATAACATCTTATTCCTCCTCTGCCTCTTCCTATAGAAGAGTTTCTTCCACCACCCTGTCTTACTCAGGAAATTCCTCCTCTTTTCGAGTGAATGTGTGGATTTCCAGCCTCATCTTCGGAATTATGTGCCTTCTCATGGGAAACTCCCTTGCCTTTGTTCAAGGCTGGGATTTTACATCTACCTCACTAGCTTTGTTTTCTAGCCAACTTCTCTTCTTCTTTCAGTGCAAACTGATAAACATCCTCCACTGTCCTTACCAACAGCATGCTGAGGTAATCCTGGATTTCGTACCTCAGGCCATTCATATACCTGGCAACTTTTTCTTTGTCCCGCTCTCTTTTTCCAACTCTGATGTTCAGCTTGTAGAACTCCTCTATGTATTCTTTCACTGTCATACCCTTTTATCTCAGGTTCTTCAACTTCCTGAATAGATTGATCTGATAATCTTTGGGCATGAATTTAGCTTTCGTCTTGGCTACCATTCTGTCCCAATTCTTTATCTTTTGTTTTCCTCTACTTCTCCTCTCAACTTGTAGTTCATCCCACCACAGCGTTGCATGTCCTTTAAGCCTGGTGAAAACATGTCTCACCCTTTTCTCCCCATCGACATCTTCATAATCAAAATATTTATCCATACACCTTATCCAATCCAGGAGCTCTTCAACATACAAATTTCTTTCATAAATTGGGACCTCTATCTTGTCTCTAGCTCCCAATCTAACAATTGTTCTTAGCAAGCGTTCTTCGGCAATGCGTTCCCCTGCATATTCTTCATCTTCTACATATTCTCTCTCTATATCACTGAAGTCTCCAACATTAGGTTCTCTTCTCTGTGTTGCTTCCATCACTTCCAACCTTGCATGAATTTCTTGCATCTCTCTTTCTACAACGCGATTGGATAAAGGTTCCTCCCTTCATCTCCTTGGCGGCATTTTGTTGACTGTATCTTACACACAGAGTACAAATTCGAGTTCTTTTTCTCCTTCGCCTGAAATCTACAGACGAAAATCAACTCTGATACCACTTGATGCAAACACCCCTTCTCTCCTAAGGACTGCGCGACCTCCCGGTCTAGGATCGATCAAGAAACTAAGTCTAATTGACTCTTTGGCCCTCAAGAACCTCAAATCCACTTAACATGCCCTATTTCCTTTAATGTACAAGCTATATGGAACTTGCGGATTTCTCCTTAACACCTCTAAGCTTCAACGTGTTTAGGTGATAACACTCTCGTTTAAACCCCTCTCTTTATGTGACTAAGGTTGTGACCAGTCGCCTAATCGAGAGGCGTGTCGTGACTTCGCGTATCAGGCCTTTGCATGCAAGTCACTCTGACTCTCTCGACTTTTGAAATCCCGACAGGAGCCTAGTGCATCCTAGCCCCTCTATTCCCTTTCATCGATGTGGTCCTTCACTATGACCGTGGGCCAATCATTCAAGCACTTCACGATTTCACGTCTCGTGAGTTCACATTTCATGATTCATCTCCCTAAACACTCAATGATCCAGATCTCTTCTCGAATCGATGGCTCAGATAAAATATTCAGGGTTTGGGGTTTCGCGATTTTCCTGAACTCTTACCTCTGATTTCTTGAGTTGCGAAGTCCTGACAAAACCAGATCTACGGTTCAAATCCCTCCTTCGATCAATGACTATGATCTTTTTTCGATTTCATGATTCGTGACTTTGGAGTCTCCTTGCCTTCGTTCTCCCGATAGTTGAAATTGTGATGGCACTGGAACAACGATCCAGATCTACCCTTTGATCAATGACTCATATCATGTCACAATTTCACATTTAGTGAGTTCTCGCAACTCAACCTTTGACTCCTTCAAGTCACGAGTGATCTAAAAATGAAGAAGACTTGAAATACTTGAAATTATTTGCAATGTAAATGTTATGTGTTTAAAGCAAAAGGATCAGTTTGCAACACATAGATTAAGGGATTACTTATGAAAAATACACATAGACAACAACATAATGAATGAGCATAAGCACATAAACACAACAATTGATAAAGGAGTTCACCGCTCTCATGGGCTACATCTCCTGGTCCAGCTTCCAATGGATCATTATTATTAATTGCTCAAAATTTCTCAAAAACATGTCTTACAATGCTCAAACTGAAAAACCGACTACTCCAATGGCTTCAGAGTGTCCAAAAACCCCTGTCTGGGCTCTTTCGACACCTTAATCGGTCGAAAAATGAAGAAGTTAGGCCTCCTGGAAGTCTCCCCCTTCAAGCTTGTTGTCTCTACATCTACAAATTGCACCCCCCTTGTGTGAACCTAGCACACACGCAATAAATAGCGTGAAAACCCAACACCGGGTGCAACCACACCAACGGTGCAAACCGTAGGATGGTTAAGGGCACGCCAGCCCCTAACTGCCTAGGCACCTAGGCATATGGGTCATAGGACCTCACGCTATAATAAAAAGGGCTCCGTTTTAATACCAAACAAAGTAATGACACATGGCGGGTCGGTTTTCAAACCGTGCAAACCACTTTACACAAATCCCGCGCACATATACAAAGGTCACATGGTATATACAAAGGTCACGGGCTATGGTTTAAACCCCACGCCAACCGTTTGGTGTATAGCATATATGGTATGGACATATGCGAAAACAAATGACCACGGGTCGAGGCTAAGCCTCGGCCCGACCCCCCACCAACTGTTACAAACTTTGATTTTAAATATAAACCAATGCATATACATGTTAAGTAAGAACCCATGGTCCATTGGTCGGATGGTCTTTGCGAAGGCGTAAGGTGGAGGGAAGGTCTGGGGGTCGAACCCCACAGACTCCATTACATTTTACATATAACAACCAACTAATCCTGGGGTGCCACGTGGCATCCCATGATTGGGCCACGTGGCACCCAATCACTCACTCAAAAAGTGCCACATGTCGACTCCCCATTCGACCACCTGTCATCCAATAATAACTACCACATCACCACATGTACGGTCGTATGACTCTGCCACGTCAGTCTGTACGGACTGTACGGACTGTACAGTCAGCATCAAAATGTTTTGCATGTTTGACTTGATGAACAGATTGAAATATCTCTCGCTCCTGACATCCGTTTGAGATGAAACGAGTTGTGTTGGGTTCGTAACGATGAGGCCTACGCTCTCGTCCAATTTGAAGTGATTCCGAGCACTTTGAATTTTTGAGCAAAATTTGATCCCCTGATCACACCTCCCCATTGGGAAGATTTTGGACCTCCAAAAAACTATTTTCAGTCTATGTGAAGATGAGGGTAAAGTTCCCTCACCCTTCCAACCTCAATCCACTTGGCCTTGCTTGGATTCATCCCTTTAAGACCAACTCGAAGATACTCTACATTTCCTTGTTTTGAAGTTCGCATTCTCCTGTCAAGGATAGTGTCTTCCTGCAGTTCTGTTAGATACTCTAGAGAAAAATCATCTATGGAAGGAATCTAAACATGCTCTCCTTGATCATCAATCAAAGGAGGTTCATACAACTTCAAATTCTCAACATTAACAACTGCATACATTTGCATATAAGGAGGCAAATCTAAACGAAAAGCATTGTTACCAATCTTGTCAACAATCTTGAAAGGACCATATCGAATTGATTTCAACTTTTTACCTTCTCCTTTAAGCCTCTCCTTGCTGATGTAAATCCAAAATTCATCTCCAAATTGGAAACTGTGATCAACATGATGCTTGTCATGTCTCGTCTTGTACTTGGCCTGACTCTTTTCCAACTGCTCTTGCACCACCTGATGTATCGACTGAATTTTTTCAATGAACTTCTCTGCCCTATCAATGTCATATTGACCATCGACAACAATATCTTTCCCAAAGATAAAATCTAAAGGCGACTTGGGCAAATAGCCAAAACATGCTTCAAATGGCGACGTTTGCGTCGAAGAGTGCTTAGCTCAATTGTACGCATGCTGAATGTAGTGTAAATGTTCATCCCAAAGTTTAGGATGCTTGCTGCAATAAGCACGAAGAAGATGCACCACTGTATGATTTACCACCTTTGTCTGACCATATGTTTGTGGATGAAAAGATGTGCTCTTTTTAAGTTTGGTGTCCATGAGTGCCCATAAACTCAACCAAAAACTTCCAACAAATCGAGAATCTCGATCAGAAATAATGGACTTAGGCAATCCAAAATGCACCCAAACATTTTGAAAGAACAA
>ML783412.1:1353829-1373009 GCA_009831015.1 Picea engelmannii | reverse complement strand
CAAGCTGAATTTTGGTTTCATCATTTTGAATTTTCTGTATTCTACAATATACTTCAATTTGACGTATCCAATTATCTAACTTCTCAGCATTAACTTCTCCATTGTATATTGGCAATTCAAATTTTATATCAATCTTTAATGAATGAATTTGCGAAGTAGTTTTACCATGCCCCTTTGGAGAATTCGGAAGAGATCTCGAACTGGTAGAAGAAGAAGAAGAAGAAGATGATGGAGGAGAGGATGGTGGAGAAGCACCATTCCCTCCATTTCCGTCTGGAGTCTTGTCACCACTGCCTCCCTTATGCATTGAAGGGTTGGAGCCTTCACCTTGCGACAATATGTTCCTTTCAATCAAGATCTTCATCATCTCTCTCATCTCCATGACATCCTTTCTGAGATATTCATCTTTTGCAGGAACACGTTCATGACTTTCTGCATGAGCCATGCTTGGTGAATGTCTCCCTGAAACTTGCGGTGATGGTATATGCTTCCTCCTTGTCGGATAAGAACTTGGCTCCACAAGTTGACCTTCTCCTCTTGTGAGTTTCAACCTTGTGAGCATCAGAAACAAAACTTGCAAACAATCAAGTCTTCAAAAACCAGTGCTCTGATACCTACTTGATCTAAAAATGAAGAAGACTTGAAATACTTGAAATTATTTGCAATGTAAATGTTATGTGTTTAAAGCAAAAGGATCAGTTTGAAACACATAGATTAAGGGATTACTTATGCAAAATAAACATCGACAAGAGCATAATCAATGAACATAAGCACATAAACACAACAATTGATAAAGGTGTTCACCCCTCTCATGGGCTACATCTCCTGGTCCAACTTCCAATGGATCATTATTATTAATTGCTCAAAAGTGCTCAAAAACATGTCTTAAAATGCTCAAACTGACAAACTGACTACTCCAATGGCTTCAAAGCGTCCAAAAACCCCTGTTTGGGCTCTTTTGACACCTCAATCGGTCGAAAACGAAGAAGTTAGGCCTCCTAGAAGTCTCCCCCTTCAAGCTTGTTGTCTCTGCATCTACAAATTGCAACCCCCTTGTGTGAACCTGGCACACACGCAATAAATAGTGTGAAAACCCAGCACCGAGTGCAACCGCGCCAACGGTACAAACTGTAGGATGGTTAAGGGTGCACCAGGCCCTAACCACCTAGGCACATGGGCATATGGGTCATAGGACCTCATGCTATTATAAAAAGGGCTCCGTTTTAATACCAAACAAAGTAATGACACATGGCGGGTCGGTTTTTAAACCGTGCAAACCACTTTACACAAATCTCGTGCGCATATACAAAGGTCACATCGTATATACAAAGGTCATGGGCTATGGTTTAAACCCTGCGCCAACCATTTGGTGTATAGCATATATGGTATGGACATATGTGAAAACAAATGAACACAGGTCGGGGCTAAGCCTCGGCCCGACCCCCCGCCAACGGTTACAAACTTTGATTTTAAATATAAACCAATGCATATACATGTTAAGTAACAACCCATGGTCCGTTGGTCGGACGATCTTTGCGAAGGCGTAAGGTGGAGGGAAGGTCCGAGGGTCGAACCCCACAGACTCCATTACATTTTACATATAACAACCAACCAATCCTGGGGTGCCACGTGGCAGCCCATGATTGGGCCACGTGGCACCAAATCAGTCACCCGAAAAGTGCCACATGTCAACTCCCCATTGGACCACCTGTCATCCAATAATAACTACCACGTCACCACACATACGGTCGTACGACTCTGCCACGTCAGCCTGTACGGACTGTACAGTCAGCATAATTTTTTTTTGCCTGTTTAACTTGATGAACAGATTGCAATATCTCTCGCTCCCGACATTCGTTTGAGATGAAACAAGTTGCATTGGGTTCGCAATGACGAGGCCTACTGATTCAGGAGCATATCTCCATGCATCCAGCTAGCCATCCAGCGACGTCAGCGCGCAGGCATTCAAAAGGATGAAGAGAGGCACAGTCCTCATTTAAATTTGAAATGAATGTAAATTTAATGTGCTTAGGTTGTTGAGCCAGGAATGTCGTGCCTTTGAGTAGGCATTAGGTAGATCGGCTTTAATGCTAGATCGGTTGAGATCTAGTTCTAGATAGCAGACTAGACAACCATTGGTTGTAATTTATTAGAGTAGGTAGACCTGTAGGGAAGCGCTCGATGAACACCTCAGGTAAAAGACATTTTCATATCTCATTTTGAGTTAGTTGAGCTAGAGAGCATCTGCATGTAGAGCAGAGAGGAGAGGAGCTAGAGAGAGCTCAGGAACACCATTGTAAAATACAGGCATTTGCCATTTAATATAAGAGCAACAATTTTTCCTGCATTATTCTGTCTTATATGCATGTATGTGGGTGTTCATTATATGCTGTGATTGTGTGTTGTTATCATGCCATTACAGGGAGTGTGCTTGATTTCAGGTTGAGGGTATTTGAGGTTTCATGTCAGGAGGGCATGACAGAGTGGTGAAGACTCTGAATACCAGTGCACAGAGGATGCACTTATGAACTCTGAGGAGTCAGACAAATACGTGTTGAGTCACAGGACTGAAGTCAACAACTCAGGATGAATACCTCAAGGTTACTGAATACCTTAGAGGCAAGGCTGTGTGGGAGAAGATACAGTTGCAGACAAAATCGTGGAGGATTCTGTAGAGCTCTGCCAAGTGGGCATTGAGCGTGTGTACAGGAGTGCACAAAGGAGGCAACTCTGCTGAGAGTTTGAGAAAGACCAGAATCACTGAGGATTCTGAGAAGCTCTACCAGGTGGGCATCGAGCAGGTGCAGAGGTGCACAAGGGAGGAAGACAGAACTGTTGAGCGTTCTGTGGAAGAGAACACGCTCCTCCAGGAGGGCGTCGAGACGGTGTGCAAGAAGGCATAGGAGAAAAAACTCTTTGAGTTCTGGAAGTTGAGGAAAGGTCCACTGAGGGAACTTTCACTGGGTTGTTGAATACCCAGAGATGCTCAAGAGAGGCTTGAGCAGAAGGATAGCTAGGAGGGCATCGATTCCATTCTCCATCTGAGGGAGAAAAAGGATAAAATCCCCCAAGGGGTCTGAGTGTTCGGAGAAGCTCAGGAGGGACAACACCGGGTGTGCTTAGAGGTTCTCCAAGGAGGGAAGACATCAAAATCCTTTGAAGGATTTGAGGGGAAGAATCTTAGGAAGGGAAGCATTGTATACGCGCAGCGAGGCTAGAGGTTGTAGAGCTCGCAGAGGAACAGATAGAGGTTGAGGCCTTTGGAAATTTGAATTTCTTCTATGTCCGGGAAGAAGGCACAAAGGAAGCTCAGGAAGGAGCAACAACAGCCATCGGATAGACCGACAGACTCTGGACTGTTGGAATTCTACATCCAGGAGGCACATAGAAGAAGTGCACGGGAGATTTGATCTGAGCCATTAGATCTCGTGAAGAAAACGCGAAAGCCTTTGGATCGGGAGAAGGTGCGTGAAGGTTAAGCCTCAGGAGAAGCACAGGGAAGGAAGACAGGTCTGAGCTGTTAGATTTGGTGCAGGGTTGCCGACAGCCGTCAGATCTATGGAAGCTGCATGAGGTTTAGGAGTCGGGATATCGGCCATCAAGAAATTGGAGTTCTCAAGGTCGTGTGAGTTGGAGCAGTGCAAGTCATGAAATCCCGACGGGATCTGGACCGTCCATTGGCAGAGGGACACGTGGCGGAGATCCAGCGCCATCGGTGTTTAGGCACATAGGGAAATCGGCATTCCCGTTGACAAGAGATTGGGGAAATCCAAGTGGAAATGCCGACGAGATCTGAGCTGTCCCTTCACACGGCACAGGTGTCAGGGATCGGACGAGAGTTGGTAAATCAGAGAATCGGAGTTCTCGAGGTCAAGGGGAAAAGGACATCGGAAGTCCCTAAATCCCAACATAATCGGGATCGTCCATCTAGGAGGATGCATGGCAACCATCAGCGCACCAGGGAAAATCCGCGACGGAAGTCAGCGTGAAGGACAGGTGTCAGACACCTCGGAAGAATCGGAAATCGGGATATTGGAGATCCCGGGAGCCAAGGTTTTGTGCATGGAAGAATCGCGAAATGCGATTTCCCGATAAGCCCTAGGAGCGTGGGGCCACACTGATTATTGGAACGATAGGTGGCAGATTTTAGCGACAGGCGAAAGGACCGTTGACAGGTCAATGACCGGGACCCATCGGAGGATCGGGAATCGGAGAATCGGGAGTCCTAAGGATGTGTGTGCTTTGACATCGAAAGTGCCGAAACTCTGATGGAGTGGTAAGGCCACGGTCACGAGGATTTGTTCATATGAGGGGGAACTGAGCCAGAAGGGATAGCGCGTGGAGGAGTGGCTAGATCTGAGAAGGAAGGGGCATGTCGGGATTCAAAGGATCGCGAGTCCCGTGGACAGGCGCATTATGGTATCAAAAACCCCGAAGTCCTGATAGGGTAGAAGACTGAGGTCACGGGGACTGGTCATGTGGACCCGGAGCGGAGTTAGGAGGACCAGCGCGTAGACAAGAGTGCTCATCGGAGAATCGGTGATCAGGAGTTCAAAGGGTTAAGAACTCTTGACAGTGGAAATACCAAAACCCCGAACTCCGATACAGAGTCAGGGATGACCACGGTCAAGTGCATAAGGCCATGCGTGTAGAGAAGGACCTGTGGACTGGCATTTGCAGAAGGATTCCAGCCAAGGGATCTAAAGAGCCTCTTTGGCTCAGCATAATGGAATTGAATGATCCTGAGAGCGGGTGAGTCGAGGATCAATTGCGCCTGCATCAAGTGGTATCAGAGCGGGATTCTGTTTGTATCTTGTAGACAGAGGAGGTCAAAGAAGATAGAGTTGTTGAGGACTCTGTAAGGACTTGGTTGCAGGTAGGCAACAGTCTATAGACAGTCAGCAGGACTGTAGGATGAAGCTGAGCACTCAGGATTGCAGGAGTGACAACAACAGATCTGTCAGGGTGGCAGATAGACACAACAAAATGGCTACTGAAATCCATAGGAAGAAAAGCAAGGCAGAAAAACTTGCAGAAATGGATAGAGAATTTGATAAAGACCTCTATGAATTAAAGTCAGACATAGAGAAGTTCGAAATGTGGATGTGGCAGGATAGGAAGAGGAGACGAATGCATGAATTGCCCATGGAGAAGGCAAAAGAAAAATGGCCAGTCATGGAGCTGATGGTCAGAAGACAGCGTAGGTTGTTGAGGAGGTGGCTGAGGTATGCTGAAAACCTCAAGGCCACAGAGGAGAAGACGATTTTTCACTGTTGGCCAGAGACTGGAAAAGGTCTCGATGATTAGGATGATGAAGAAGATGAATTGGGATCGGCTGAGGATCTCAAGCACTGCCAGGAAGGCATAGAAGAAGAAATTCTAGTTTTCCAGGAGGGCAACGAGCTGAGGTCACTACGGGATCTCACAGACTGTCAGGAGGACAGTCGAGGAATTTCAAATTTCCAGGAGGGAAATGATGAGAGATCGCTGAGGGATCTCGAAGACTGCCAGGAGGGCAGTGGAAGCATCGAAGACTGCCAGGAGGGCAGAGATGAAAATTCGAGGCCATCTGAAGGTCTCATGGGCTCGATGAAGAGTTCAATTCAGCAAGGAGTGTTTATGAAGATGGGATCGGTTGATCTCATGGTCTGCCAGGGAAGTAGCAGAGACATCCCATATTTCCAGGTGGGCAGGGATGAACAAATGAATTTGGATCAGCCAAAGGAGCTGACAGAGAAGATGAGACTGTCTGATAGTCTCATAAATTCAGAGATGAATCTGGATCGAAAAGTGCAGCTGACAGAGGTAAAGGATCAGGATGATATTTTGATGATTGGGGGAATTGAAATAATCCTACCATCTGTCCAGGGGAAGGTAGAAAATTGTGTTGCATGTGATACAACAACAACAGATGAACAGTCAGTTGTGACTGACAAAAGAAAATTAGAACTGATGAGGACTGTCAGAAAAGAAGAAAAATGGGAGAAGACTTTGGAAGCTGCCCAAGAGGACAAAGAGGAGAGTGAAGAGACTGCAACAGGGGAATTTGCAGCAGAAGCAGAATAAGAGGATGACGAGCATTCTGAGGAATGGCTCAACATTTTCATCCATGAAGCTGAAAACGATGCAACAGAAGAGGTTGCAGAAGCAGAGGAGGAAGAGGCAAAAAACATTTTCTTTGTTGATATGTGGGATCAATTTGAATCCCTGGAGGAAAGGATAAAAGTGCAGGGAAGGCACATCCAATAGGTGAAGTTGGAAATAGATGAGGAAGGCATGGGAGATCATGATGATCTTCCCAATGGCCAGAAATTTTTGCAGCTGAGGAGACTGCAACAACAGGACCAACCACTGGAACAACTGGATGAAGTGATAGAGGACATCAGGGAGCTAATGTTGAAGTCAGCAGGCACTGCTAGCAGGGAAAGGCTGAACAGAAGAGAAGAAGCAGCAGTAGTAGCGCAGAAGCAGCAACAACAAAATGGAGTAGGTGGAAAGCTCCAAAGACTTATTTGGGATCCAGGAGGATTTCCAACAACTACAGGGGAAGCTCATGAGTAGGAGCTCATGAATTTTTGCAACTGTGGAGTATGATGCAGGAGAATCTCTCCATGCAGCCAGCTAGCCACGTCAGTGCGCACGCATTCAAAAGGATAAAGAGAGGCACAGTCCTCATTTAAATTTGAAATGAATGTAAATTTAATGTGCTTAGGCTGTTGAGCCAGGAAAGCCGTGCCTTTGAGAAGGCGTTAGGTAGATTGGATTTAATGCTAGATCGGCTGAGATCTAGTTCTAGATAGCAGACTAGACAACCAATGATTGTAATTTATTAGAGTAGGTAGACCTGGAGGGAAGCGCTCGATGAGCACCTCAGGTAAAAGATATATTCATATCTCATTTTGAGTTAGTTGAGCTAGAGAGCATCTGCATGTAGAGCAGAGAGGAGAGGAGCTAGAGAGATCTCAGGAACACCATTGTAAAATACAGGCATTTGCCATTTAATATAAGAGCAACAGTTTTTCCTGCATTATTCTGTCTTATATGCATGTCTGTGGGTGTTCATTATATGCTGTGACTGTGTGTTGTTATCATGCCATTACATGGAGTGTGCTTGATTTCAGGTTGAGGGTCTTTGAGGATTCATGTCAGGAGGGCATGGCAGAGTGGTGTAGACTCTGAATACCAGTGCACAGAGGATGCACTTCTGAACTCTGGGGAGTCAGACAAAGACGTGCTGAGGCACAGGACTGAAGTCAACAGCTCAGGATGAAGACCTCAAGGTTACTGAATACCTTGGAGGAAATTTTGTGTGGGAGAAGACACAGTTGCAGATAGAATCATGGAGGATTCTGTAGAGCTCTGCCAAGTGGGAATTGAGCGTGTGTACAGGAGTGCACAAAGGAGGGAACTCTACTGAGAGTTTGAGAAAGACCAGAATCACTGAGGATTCTGAGAAGCTCTGCAAGGTGGGCATCGAGCAGGTGCAGAGGTGCACAAGGGAGGAAGATAGAACTGTTGAGCGTTCTGTGGAAGATAAGACACTCCGCCAGGAGGGCGTCGAGACGGTGTGCA
Organism: Picea engelmannii; assembly: GCA_009831015.1. NCBI lineage: Eukaryota > Viridiplantae > Streptophyta > Pinopsida > Pinales > Pinaceae > Picea > Picea engelmannii. The sequence goes on along the minus strand of ML783412.1, from coordinate 1,365,437 downwards.
AGAAGGCAGAGGAGAAAAGAACTCTTTGAGTTCTGGAAGTTGAGGAAAGGTCCACTGAGGGAGATTTCACTGGGTTGTTGAATACCCAGAGGTGCTTAAGAGAGGCTTGATTAGAAGGATAGCCAGGAGGGCATCCATTCCATTCTCCATCTGAGGGAGAAGAAGGATAAAATCCCCCAAGGGGTTTGAGTGTTCGGAGAAGCTCAGGAGGGACAACACCGGGTGTGCGTAGAGGTTCTGCAAGGAGGGAAGACATCAAAACCCTTTGAAGGATTCGAGGGGAAGAAGCTAAGGAAGGGAAGCGTTGTATATGCGCGGCGAGGCTCGAGGTTGTAGAGCTCGCAGAGGAATAGATAGAGGTCGAGGCCTTTGGAAATTTGAATTTCTTCCAAGTCCGGGAAGAAGGTGCCAAGGAAGCTCAGGAAGGAGAAACAACAGCCGTCGGATAGACCGACAGACTCTGGACCATTGGAATTCTACATCCAGGAGGCGCATAGAAGAAGCGCACAGGAGATTTGATCTGAGCCGTTAAATCTCATGAAGAAAACCCGACAGCCATTGGATCGGGAGAAGGTGCACGGAGGTTAAGCCTTAGGAGAAGAGCAGGGAAGGAAGACAGGTCTGAGCCGTTAGATTTGGTGTAGGGTCGTAGACAACCGTCAGATCTATGGAAGTTGCACGAGGGTTAGCAGTCGGGATATCGGCCATCGAGAAATCGGAGTTCTCGAGGTCGTGTGAGTTGGAGCAGCACAAGTCGTGAAATCCCGACGGGATCTGGACTGTCCGTTGGCAGAGGGACACATGGTGGAGATCCAGCGCCATCGGTGTTTAGGCGCATCGGGAAATCGACATTCCCGTTGACAAGAGATTAGGGAAATCCAAGTGGAAACGCCGACGAGATCTGAGTCGTCCGTTCACATGGGATAGGTGTAAGGGATCTGATGAGAGTCGGTAAATCGGAGAATCAGAGTTCTCGAGGTCAAGGGGAACAGGACATCGAAAGTCCCGAAATCCTGACATAATCGGGATTGTCCATCTAGGAGGATGCGTGGCAACCATCAGCGCACCAGGGAAAATCCGCAACGGAAGTCAGCGTGAAGGACAGGTGTCAGACACCTGGGAAGAATCGGAAATCGAGATATCGGAGATCCTGGGAGCCAGAGTTTTGTGCATGGCAGAATCGCAAAATGTGATTTCCCGATAAGGCCTAGGAGCGTGGGGCCACACTGATTATCAGAAGGACAGGTGGCAGATGTTAGCGACAGGCGAAAGGAGCGTTGACAGGTCAACGACCGAGACCCATCGGAGGATCCGGAATCGGAGAATCGGGAGTCCTAAGGACGTGTGCGCTTTGACATTGAAAGTGCCGAAACTCCGATGGAGTGGTAAGGCCATGGTCACGAGGATTTGGTCATATGAGTGGGAATTGAGCTGAAAGGGCTAGCATGTGGAGGAGCGTCTATAACTGAGAAGGAAGGGGCGCGTCAGGATACGGAGGATCGCGGGTCCCGTGGACAGGTGCATTATGGTATCAAAAACCCTGAAGTCCCGATAGGGTAGAAGACTGAGGTCACGGGGATTGGTCATGTGGACTCGGAGCTGAGTCAGGAGGACCAGCACGTAGACAAGAGCTCTCATCAGAGAATCGGTGATCGGGAGTTCAAAGGGTCAAGAAATCTTGACAGCAGAAATATCGAAACCCTGAACTCCGATACAGAGTCGGGGATAACCACGGTCAAGTGCAAAAGGACGTGTGTGTAGAGAAGGACCTGTGGACTGGCATTTGCAAAAGGATTCTAACCAAGGGATCTAAAGAGATGCTTCGGCTCAGCATAAAGGAATTGAACGATCCTGAGAGCGGGTGAGTCGAGGATCAATCGCGCCTGCATCACCTACGCTCTCGTCCGGTTTGAAGTGATTCCGAGCACTTTGAATTTTTAAGCAAAATTTGATCCCCTGATCAACGAGTCAGCGAAATGATGATCTCTCACCGTGTGTCCTCCTTGACAAAAAATGGTCTCGATGATTTCAGAACGATCAACAACTATGATCTTTTCGCGAGTTCTCACTTCGTGAATCCTCCCAACTCTTCTCTTTGACCTTTCCACTATGCTAGTTAGCGAAAGGTTGATCTCTCACTATGTGTCCTGTCGTGATGGACGTTTCTGATGATTTCAGAATTCCATGACCTTGGTCCTCCTGTGTACGTTCAAATATTTAATGTTAGTGCACTTTACCTTGATTAGAGGGCTACGATCTGTTTGCACTCAGATTGAATGATTGAGATCTTTCCTCCTCTGCACTTGCTCCTCATTGCCAGGACGTTGATCAGATGGTCCAGATATTCCCTCTGAGTTAAATATTTCTTCAAACTTAGAATATTTTCGAAAGGATTTAAAGGCTTTGATGTTTATCCTTCCTGCGAGTCCATTTCTTGGATATCGTTTGCGCTTCTTCGAATGTGCTACTCCTTATGAGCTTGATCTCTCAAAAGGTTTTGATCTCCCAAGCACTTCTTTCTTTTCTGGGAAATTCATCAAATTCAAATCCAAATATTATTGAAAAGAATCCTTTCTTACCTTCCCAGTGTTCTTCCGCTCTTGTCCTTCGACTTCTTTATGGATTCACTTCGACTCTTCATCGAATTCTAGGTTTGTGCACTCTTTTCAATAAATCTTTACACAATATTCGAGTTCTTAGCATAATTGTGCACTCCTTGCGGCAGTCGCTTTACACTTCATGCAAAGAAAGTATTACGCTATTTCTTCTGAGCTTTACGAGTCCAAACTAACCCTGTCAGTGCACCCCTTGTGGACTGTGTGCACACCTTGCACCGGCTCACGAAGAAAAGAAATTTAAATTCTTATGCAAGAATTTCAAGCTACATACACTCATAGAAAGATACATTCATTCTTGAAAAGATTAAGACAACAACAGAGAAATTACAAACACTATTCACACCATACATTAGATCAAGTTTTCTCTATTATCTTCATTCAAAATCAAGAAAATAGTTATAGCTAAAATCAAAGAAACATCTACTACTTTGAGATTCCTACTTGATCATAATTCTCGTAACCCCTCTTTTGGGCTTACAAAATATCTCTTTATACAAAAGAAACAAACTAACTGCTATCTAATTGCGGTTACATTGAAACTAGGGTTAAGATCCCAAGTCACGCATGCTCATTTTGTCTCCACGCGTGTGATCTTTCCTCTTTTGTTTTCTATCACTTCAAAATATTTGTAGTACTAGCTAGCGTTTGAGACTCTGGATTTGCTCTCAGGCACTGAGTTTTCCTACCATATGTACTTGTTGACAATGCTCTTGCATCATATTCATAGCCATTGAGACCATGTTTCCTATGTATTGTTATGTGTCTCAGTATTCAAACCCAAAAACCTATGGCGAGGATGCAGGGAATCCCTTTTGGGAAACAACCATGCAAGATGAGTACAACTCCCTCCTAGAGAACTAGACTTGGGATTTGGTTTCGCTTCCTTCATGAAGGAATATTGTCATATGCAAATGGTTCTATAGGACCAAGAGAAAATTGGATGGAAAGGTTAGAATATACAAGGAAATACTAGTTTCCAAAGGTTTTCAGCAGGTTCATGGCATAGATTACGATGAGACATTCACTTTAATAGTGAAGATGGATTCGATTAATTTGTCCCTTACTATTGCGGAAACCATAGGATGGGAATTCCATCAGATTGATGTGAAGAATGCATTTCTTCCTGGAAATATCTCAGAGGATATTTACATGGAGCAACCACCTAGCTTCATACAGGATTCATCTTTGGTTTGCAGGTTCAAGAAGTCTCTCTATGGCCTTAATCAGTCGTTGAGAGCAGGGTATGCCAAGATGGACTCCTACCTATTATCCCAAATTTTTTTGAGATGCAAATGATCCAAATGTATACATGATTAGGACTATTGATTCACTTCTGATTCTAGTTCTTTATGTGGATGATATTTTGATCACTAGCTCCTTGACTTCATTGATTTCTACGGTGAAGCAGATTCTGCATGACAGGTTCTTCATGAAGGACATGGGTCCAATCCATTACTTACTTGGCCTTGAGATTAGTTAGGATTCTTCAGAAATCAAGAGATCTCAATCCAAGTATCCTTGGGATCTCATGGAGAGATTCCACATGACAGACTGCAAGTCTGCCCCTACTCCCTTCCTATCTGGGGTGAGACTTGAGGATGGGTGGGACACTCCACTAGTTGACAACACTCTATAAATAAAACTTGTGGGGAGTTTGTTGTATCTCTCCCACTCTTGACCAGACCTATCATATGCAGTGAAAGAGGTCTCCAAGTACATGCAAGAGCCACATGATTTACATCGGAAGGATGCAAAACATATCCTTTGGTATGTTCAGGGCACCATCAGTTATGGGATCCATTATGTAGCAGGTTACAAGTTGGATCTCATAGGATTCACAGATTCTGAATAGGAAGGTGAAAATATTGATCGCAAGTCCACATCTAGATACACTCTCATTTTGGGTTCAGGGCCTATCTGTTGGTAGAGAAAGAAGCAGTCTGTTATTTCTCTCTATTCGGTCGAGGCCAAGTACAAAGGAGTAGTTAACACTTGTTGGAGAAGGATATTTTCAGAAATGTGCATCAATAATGGAATACATTTGGAAATGGGACCAATAATGGAGAGAACAATAGGAAATAAGGAAAAGCAACGTTCCAGAAGGCAAGGAAAGTAGTGCACTAAGAATCAATGAAAAGCAGTGCAAGAAAGAGAAGAGACAAAGCAAGGAATGGTTGGATCGAGGACCAACCGTGCATAGAAGGTTGATGTGTGGAAAAGCCTAATCCACTTAGGGTTAGGGTATTGGTAATCAATGTAATGGGTTAAACACAATTTTGGTAGTATTTATAGAGGTTGTATGAGGTAGCTAAGGGAGGATATGTTGTGTTGTGATGAGAATTTTTCCTAAGTACTTGTGAGTTTTGAAGTAAGTCAGTTTTGGTTGTATGCTCTGAGGAGATCTAGTAATGTTGAGTTAGATGGATTGTAGCTAAGGGCCAGGTCGCAAGATGTGGATCTTGGTGTGACGTTGGTCAGCCTCACCAATACTTATTCACTACTCATGTAATATGTGCAGCGCAGAACTTTGATGAATATGAATAAAGAAGCATAGAATTCCAAATCTTTGTGGACGTAGCCGAGGGGGGTGAACCACGGTAAAATACTATGTCAATGTGTGGAATGTGTTATTTATGATTTTTTTTTTTTTTATGATGAATGAATGGTTAAATGAATGAATATGTTAAGGTTAATTTGTAGCACACACTAAATTAGACATGTTATTTTCTACAGAATGAATGTTAATGGTTAAATGAATGGTATATTTGAATGATGGTAGGGTAAAATGATGAATATTAAAGTTGAAGCATAAATAGGTTTCACATACCCATGGGTATCATACCTTCCATGATTGCAGACATTTGGTTCATGCAATCACCCATAATTCACCACAGGTGAGACTGTGATGTGCACTGTGTGTGCAATGTTTCCTTCTGGTCTCCAGAAGGGCTGATGGTTTCTATGGTTTTGTTGGAGAACTAAGGTAAAACCTCGGTCAACCCATACATCCAAAAAATGGTTATGTTGTCGGTTGGAACTCAAAAGAGCAGATTGGAGGGGATTTGATGAAGATAATGTAGTGGTAGAAGGGGATGTTTATGCCATGGAATCCAACAAAGCAATAAATTGAAATATGGTTGGAGACAAAGCAACTTGAGTTTGCGCAAAAAGACAATAGAATATCCAGGTATGCACCGCGTAAGTATTTGCAAAGGTATGCGTTTACTGATTTGCAAGAGGTATATTTCTATTATTTTGCAGAGTTACTATAGGAGTGGATATTGAGGTTGAGGGATACCCATCAAACTAATCAGATAAGTCTAGTGGAGTGGACTACTGAGAATATTGTGCAATTGGAAAGAGTCAATAATAAATTCACGCATGCAATGGATATTGGGTTAGACAACATTGTTGCAGGGTTTATTACTGATTTTTCAATTGATATTGCGAAGTCATACACTATTGTAGAGAAGTATTTTCTGAAGGGGCCAAGAGGAAGGTATATTCGATCACTTTACACATCAATCAATATTTTATTGCATGATAAAGGAGTGATGACAATGGAGTCAGACAAGTAAATCACTTTATGCACATGGGGGGGATGGGGAAAGAACTAAGGAAGATCTGATATATGGAGAAGGATATGGATGGAGGCCAGAAGAAGGAAGAAATATATGCCATTATGATGGATGAGGAACATACAAAGGAGATAATGGACATAGCAGGAGTGACGCACAACGAAAGACACTACTAGTATAAGACCAGTAGTAAAAAGAGGGAAGTAGTCAAGCAATAGGGCTTGGAAAGTGATGAGAAAGAGGTATAGGATCTCCATGTGATGGGTCATATTGAGGAAATCTTGCACGCAACATATCAGAGTAAAACCAAAGGTCAAGGGTCAGGCATAGAAGAAGGCTCTCCATTCCAGATATGAATTAGTATGGAACCCACAACCCCATGTGTGACTAATACATATGAAGAAGAAGAAACATTCAAAAAACAAGTTATTAGTAGTAGAAGGATTTTAGTAGGACATGGGTCCAGGGGAAATTCAAGTAAAAGTATAAATTCAACTAGTAGCAGTCAAGTATCTACACCATGCGGATGTGGTAGTATAACAAACTCTAGAGTGGTAGGAGTAGATCCAACTATTCAGTTTCCATATTTTTCGTGCAGAAGAGTCGAAGGAACCAGAGAAGAAATTTCTTATCTATGAGAAGATTTAGGTAGTTAAGTATATTATATATGAATATACAAAAGTGGCACAACTGGTGATCACATTCAGAGACCGCACATTGGACTGGTATATGGGCCTCGTAGTAAACAATTGACAAGGAGAACCTACAATTGTCACATATGTGAAGAAGGCATTGATCAATGAATTTCATCAACCTATTTCAGAGGATCAATTCATGAATGAGATGATAGAGATAAAAAATAAGCCTGGTGAATCAGTTTAGGCAGTTGATCAGAAGTTCAAAAGACTAAAAGGTAAGTTGAAGTATCCTATTGTAGATATGAAACATAGACACTTATTTCTTAACTCTTTATTAACACATTTGAAGTATCCATTAAGGAAACAGAAATTCCAAACCCAGACCGAGGCCTTGCAAGAAACCTTGCAATTGGAGGAAAATCAATATAAGCGTACAGATCTAGATATGGAAGAGCTAAGAGAAGATATGAAGAACCTGACATTTCAGTTGAATCAGAATAAGGGAAAGGAAAAGAGGGAATATGTCTGGTGCACAATTTCCAAAACAAAACGTCATCATAAGAATGAGTTCCCAACCTTTGCACAATACTTGGGGACAAGAATGTCGAATCCTTTACTCAAAGGAGGACCATGGTGTGAGACATGTAGACCACATGGACATGATCCTTATCATTTTTCCATGATGCAAAAGTATCAAATGGTACCCAGGACTACATTTTTTAATTTTTTCATGTCACGTGTAAATGAAGTCAAGGATTGTAGAACCTTGGAAATAATGGAGAGGACGTCAGATACTTATAGGGTGCAGGCTGAATTAATGACAGGACAACTTGTGCACCATCCATAGAATAATAATGTGTAGTAGTTTATAGTGCAACCGCAGTATAATAATGCACAACAGTTTGGAGCACCACCGCAATATAACAATGCGCATCAGTGTGCAGTGCCACAACAGTATAATAACGCACAACCGAAATACAATCAAGCCCCAAAATATAATATAATACACCACGTGGATACAATCAAGGAAATAGAGGAGGCTTCAGAGGAGGAGTCTATGGAGGAAGCGTATTTGGAGGAGGTAGAGGACCAATAGTTTGTCACAACTATCAGAAACCTGGACACTATGCGAGAGATTTTCCACAACCACCTGTAACATGTATGTATTTTTTCGCAATAGACCATGAAACAGAAGACTGCCTGGAACTTCTAGTAAATATAGAAGAAAAGAGGAATCAAAACAATTAGAATGTTTAGTGGATTGTTATGGAAAACATATAAGATGATGGAAAGAAGATCAATATAGTAACTAGAGGTGGAGCCAACATAGGAGAAGATGAAAAAAATAAGGATCATGACTAGTACTAGTGGGTTAGAAAGAATACAACACCCCAACATAATTTTGATGCGCGTAAAGAGAAGGAGACACTCAAGGAAGCCAGAGAGGATATTTTCAAGTAGAATATTCTGTCTACTTTAGGTACAAATCCAGGAGATGATATACCAGTGTATGACATGCCTCACTTATTTGATCAAACCAACAGATACCAACCATAAGAACAAGTAAGTAATCTAAGAAACTTTTTGGGGTCTTGTCTAAAGTTGTTGAATGATATAATCTCTTTACAAGTATTACATAATCTATTAGAAAAGTGAAATTCTAGAGAAGAAATGAAATTAAAACACAAGAGAGTCAATCAGGTTCGTAAGAAGAGAAGAACAAGTAGGGAATTCAGGTTGAATGCAAACATTGGAGACTTCAATATGGGTTATATCATACTATACTTAGGATCTGATGTAAATGTTGTGCCTAAGAAGACATGTGGAGCTACGGGGGAACCGATATTGGGATTTTCACTTGTTCAGTTGAAGATAGAAAATCAACATAGATTGGTACCAATTGGTAGATTGAAAGGAATAGCAATATATCTCGATGGTGTTCACACTATGGCATACTTTGAGGTAATTTTCATAATAGATAACACTTCACCATATCCAACACTCTTGGGATTGGATTGAGTGTTTGACAATAACGCTATTATCAACATGAAGACTAGAAAAATGATCTTTGAATCAGAAGAATACAGATTTATTGCACCATTAGATCCTTCTGACGAAGGTAGGTATGTGGAACTTATGACATTAAATTTTATTACAGAAGACATAAACTAGTTTTATAGAACTACCGCGTGAGAAGAATATTATGTCAACCCCATTGCAGATGGAAAGATGAGTTGGAGGAGTATAGTTCATGTGCTTTAGACTCTAAAATGGGACTAGAGAATTGGAAATAGTGATTACATGAGTTATCCACTAGAATATGTGCAAGCATGATGTGTGCACTAAGATGGGTTGGTACAGAGATCAGGGAACCACCCACTTTTTATGGTCATAATGAATTAGAAGAATTTTAATGAAGTTTTAATTAGAAGTAGTGGAAAATAAAAGGTTACCAGTTTTAGAGTACTCATAAGGAGAATATTCAAAATTGGCATCAATTCAAGAAGTTATTGTACATCATATTTGGCACAGAACAGGAGAACATATATGTGGAGAAGTATGATGAAATGGGATAACCCAGAGAACATGTAGAAATATGTATAAATAAATGGAGATTGGTACCACCAAAGGAGTGGCCACATCACTTTATTCATACATTGGAAGGAATCGCAAGGAATTGGTAGACAAAATTGGAACAACGCAGGAAAACAACAAATTGGGAGGAAATGCAGAAGAATTTTGTTATTACATTTGCATTTGAGCATGCGAATAAAAAAATAGATATAATGCTAAACTTGGTAAGAGATAGGATTTTTCAAGAACCAAAAGTGGAAATTGTGACAGCTTATCAGAACTAGAAGAGACAGACAATCAACCAATTGCTACATTGTTCTCATGTCACAGAAGATGATCTAGCAGAAGAAAAGCCACGCAACATACATATCACAAAATTTGAAGGAGAAAGAGAAGTAGAATGTCCAAAGCTATATTCATAATATTTTTATGTACCACTAAATATTAAGAAGGTAAACATTGGAACAATAGAGAACCCAAAGATTGCAAGTATTGGAGATTATTGGGATAATCAAACAATAGAAAGAATAACAAAGTTATTGCATCAGTATAGTCACATATTTGTTGCGACATTCTCAGAGATGAAAGGGGTTGTTTGAGAACTTGGAGAGGTGAATATGCCTTTGAAACTAGATGCCATACCAATAATACAGAGACCTTATAGGTTGAATCCATTGTATAAGCAGAAGGTGAAGGAATAAATTGATAAGATGTTAGAGGTAGGTGTCATAGAGTGTGTGGAAGAATCTGAATGGATTAGTATTATGGTAGTGCAAGAGAAGAAACAAGGGGGAATAAGGATTTGTGTAGATTTTAGAAAGTTGAATGATGCTTTCCTGCATGATCCTTTTCCTACTCCATTTACAGATGAAGTATTGGAGAATGTAGGAGGTCAAGAATCCTATTCATTTACTAATGGATTTTCATGATATAACCATATCAGAACCGCACCAAAAGATAGACATAATACTACATTTTCAACAAAATGGGGATCATATTAGTATACAATGATGCCATTTGGGTTGAAGAATGCACCTGAAATTTTTTCAAGGGTAGTAGCAGCTACCTTTAGGGAATTTATTCATAAGTTCTTGGAAGTTTATTTCGATGATTTGACAATGTTTAGCTTATTGAAGGATCACATTAAAGTGTTACTATTTATGTTAGACAGGTGTAGACAGTGTCATATTTCATTGAATATTAAGAAATACATTTTCCACACACTTTTTGGTATTTTGTTAGGGAATGTGGTGTGTAAACATGGTCTGTTGGTTGATCTTGCTAAAATTTTTGTCATAGTTAACTTACCACCACCTAAGTCAGTGCGTCAGTTAAAAAGTACAGGAATTTTATAAGGGTATATGCATAGATTACTACTTCGATGGAGAAATTGTTGAAGAAGGAAATCAAGTATCAGTGGAATGATGATTGGCAACATAGTTTGGATATCTTGAAGGAGGAAATTGTGAAAACACCAATTTTAGTGTTTCCATATTGGTCAAAATAATTTCATGTGCATGTGGATGCATTTGCAATATCACTTCGAGCAATATTAATACAACCAGGATAAGGTGATATAGATCACCACATAGCATTTGCAAGAAGGAAGCTATAAGATTCAGAACATAATTAGAAAAAAAAAAGGAGAGAAGAGTTGACCATGGTGTATGCATTGCAGAAATTTAGACATTACTTGTTAGGTCAACACTTTAATATGTTTACAGGTCACTCTGCTCTTAGATATTTAGTCAATAATCCAATGTTAAGGGGGAGATTATGTAGATCGTTACTCTTATTTCATGAGTTTTATTTTCAGGTTGTGGTGAAGCCTGGAAGATTGAATGCAAGACCATATCATTTGTCTAGGATAACTAATGGAGAGTGTTATCACTGAAATTTTGTCCGCACAGGGCGACAAGAACTCCGCATCGTCACAACAGAAAGAGTCATTCATGGCACAAGATTAATTCCACAGCATTGCAAAAGGGTCAAAAACTATGCAAATGGCCAAAAATTTGAAGGGCGCTTTACATCATCTGGGTGTGTGCGTGTACGCGCGCAACAGTAACGTACAAGGCGCGCATATGTGCAAAAGGCGCGGCTGTGGGGCGAAAAACCCGCGCGCCTGCTAAACGACGCATTTATTGAAATTGGTCGGCCTCCCAACCACTAATGGATCGGCTCCCAAGTCGATTTGACA
>ML783412.1:1340026-1350648 GCA_009831015.1 Picea engelmannii | reverse complement strand
CTTTGAATCCTTGGCCAAAGCCTTTTTAACTTTCTTCCAACTACCCATCCGACATGACAATGGTCTAGAACTACTGTCCAATTTCAAACAGTCCTCAGCCACCCACATTGCTGACCACATTCATGAGTGGCGTAGGTGACGTAGTTTGTGTAAAGTAGAAACCACCAAACAACAATGCCTTGATTGGTTTCTTAGATCACTTGTCGCTCTCCTCGGGAAGGACGTCGCTTCTACCTTCCCTCAATCCGAGGAAGAAGCCATCAGCAAGGCTCAACAATATGACCTCATTTACGCACAGTCATGATACTTGTACACAATACTTCCTGATCTTCCAAAACCTGTTCCATTTGGCCAAGACAAACCTGGGATGTCTCACTCAGCAGACGGGCTAATAGGCACCACCATGCACCATAGTCCACAACCCCAACCACCACCAATATACGGAACACCTCAATACCCGCCGGCATATGGGGGCACTCCTTATTTCCCCCCACCCCCTTATCAACAACCATATCCTGTTGCTATACCTCCACCCATCAGTGGACCACCACCGGCACCGCCCATACATCCACATGTTCCCACAAGTAGTGGTACTCCCTCAACCTCATCTTATAGTACTAGTGAAAGAACGCAGCCTTCCTATGTACCCTATGGATCGGTACCACCACACAATCCATACTTCCCCTTTCCCGAGCCTCCACAACCTATGGCTCCCCCACATACAAATGCAGGGGTAAATTTTGTTCAACCTTCCGTTGCTCAACAGTACCAGAATTTTGAACAATTAAATACAGCCAACCCAACTCATCCATCGAACAATAACAGAAGGAAAGGACGGAATAGGAACAACAACAATCCTGGTCAAGGCGGGAATCAACCCCCACAACATCCACCCACTGGGGGCAACCCGAACCAAGGGAACCAAAACCCCCAGGGGGGCAATAACAACAAACGCCAAGGGAGGAATACGGTTAAAACTATCCATCCTTGTGCTCTTTGTGGCGTTTATGGTCATTACACTCACCATTGCCCACAGATTGCTGATTTCAAGAGGTTGAAAGACTCTAGAAGCATTCCCCCTTCCCCAGCGCAACCTGCCCCTCAACAGGCACAAAAACAATATGCGCAACAACCCCCTCCCGCCGTACTGCAAAATCCTATACCACATCAAGGTGTGATAAACACCCAACAGGACACGCAGCATCCCCCGCCTCAGGTGGGCCAATATCACAATCCCAACAATCCAGCAGAAAGAACAATTCTCCTCACCAGTGAGGAGGAAATCCTTTTGCAAACACGCAATCGTCAGTATCCTGCAACAGCCGAGTCTACTCCTACACCTCCAGAAACACACCCTACACCAACGGGCCCCCCGTTGGTAATTCCCCGCCCTTCGGCCGAACCACCATTACACATCCCTCGCATCCCCTTGCATAGGAATGTTCACAACCCACAGGCTAGAGTAGCACATAACTACAGCTTGGTAGACGACTTAGCACAATCCCCAGCTGCCATGTCAGTTCTGGAAGTCCTCCAGACTTTTCCAACACAACGAAAATCACTACTTTCCGCGATGGGATCAATCGACTCTGGAGATACTCGACTCATCACCTTCGACCTTGATAATTGCGAACCACGTCTTCCCGCCGCAGTTTCTATTCACGTACCAGTAAAAATACGGAACATCACCATCCATCGGTGTATCATCGATGAAGGGGCATCTACATGCATCATGTCCAAAACAGTATGGAAGAAACTTGGTTCTCCAGAACTTATACCTTTCGCCATCACATTACGAGCTTACGACGGACGACCATCCTCTCTAGAAGGGCTCCTCCAAAATGTCCCCGTTGAACTCGGAGGCAAAACCATTCTCATCGATATTGAAGTTATCGACGTCACACTCAATTACAACATCTTGTTCGGACGTAGCTACATGTACGCTATGAAGGCAGTGGCATCATCAGTCTTTAGGACAATCATGTTCCCTCACAACGGGAAGATTGTGACCATCGACCAAGTCTCGCATTACGAGCCTAACCCATCTGCCAATCTCGATAACATTCTTCCTCTCGTTCATTCAAACCAAGACATTTACCCACTCGTCGAGATGGGTCCGGGGATTTTCAAAGATCCATCCTTGTTAGGGACGTATCATGGAGCACCACCACTCCTGTACCCTAGCCAAGTATGCGTTGTTTCCTCTAAGGAAACACTTCAGGAGGATGCTCATCCTCCTCAGGAGGCTTCAATCATTCCTGACGTCTCACCAGTCGCAGCACCCCTCCCACAGGAGCCTCCTGCGCACTCGTCGACCCCCACAGTCCACGAATCCACATCCTCCCAAGGGCCTAGTCCCATTTGGGATACAGTCCCCCGACCTCTCACTCAAATTCCCTTCTTTTACCCTCCACCCGGTATAGAATCTTTCCAGGTTGCAGTAACGCTCACACTACCCAATATGGTGTTAGAAATCCCCGTGTGGTACTTACACCCACCTGAGATGGTCCCTCGCCCACAGGCAGGACTCCCCATGACGATTCTTGTCCTTACTCCCAATGCCCCCACTACTCCCATACTCCCTACTCCCCCTGCTACAGTCGGGGGCAGGAGAACGAAGAAGGAGACCACGGCTCCACTTCCTCCACGCATCCCACTACCTTGCGCATTGTGTGACAAAGAGGGCCACCAAACCAACAACTGCCCATCGCTACCGGAATTACGGAATTTGATTCCCCCCAATCCAACCCCTACACCACCCATTACTACTGCTACCACCCAACCCTCCAGTAGTAAAGGGTTGAAGACCAAGTTCGCGTGTGCCATCTGTTCTGAGTACGACCATTACACCCATCATTGTCCAGCACTACCTCGTTTTCGACAGGCATTATCTATCGTAAGCTGAGACTTTCAGAACAACCCACGCCCTGCTACGACATCCACAACACTACTCACTGACATTCGCTATGTCACCTCTTTAGTCAATGAACGCATGAGATGCCCTTTCTCTCTTTGCGATTCGTTGACTCATTTTACATACCAATGTCCTATGATCATCGAATATAGGCAACGTCAATTAGCCCTACTGCACCAACCCACAACAGAGGTAATTAACCTTACTTCGCCACTGGCAGATCTCCACGTCATTTCGCCAGAACCCGAGGCACTCCCAACACCTCCTTGGTTCTCAGATGGCGTATCTGAGGATTTACCCCGTAATCCTCCCAACTCTCCTGCTCATCCCCCTGCAGAGAATATTCATCCAACCACCACGGGTACACCTCAGTGCTTAAACATATGGTTCATGACGAGCGAACCCTCACTTTCTGCTCGCACCTCTCCCCTTGCTTCACCAGTAGGGGGCAACCACACTAAAGTTGATATCACTCCTCACGACCCATTATATTCTCGTCAGTTCCACTGCGACGAAGAAATACTAGAAGAGCTACAACGCCTGGACTCTCCCTGGGACACACTACATCATCATGCACTCTTCCTTCCGCAGGAAGCCCTCATGCCTCCTAGCCACTACCCCATTTACACAGTCGAAACCAAAGACTTTATCCCCTCAGGACCTATCGATTGGTTCAACAATCCAATTCCTGCACCCGACGCATTTGAAGAAGGTAACCTGGCTAACATTTCCCCCACCATCAAAATCGACATTTCCATTAAACCGGGCATCGTCGAAGAAATCATCATTGGAGCCGCTTGCACTCCTCAGGAAATTGTCGCATATACAACCCTCTTCCAGGAATTTAGGGATATTTTCGCCTGGTCATACACAGAGATGCCTGGCCTCCACCCCTCTATCGTTGAACATCGCATCGACACCTGTCCTGACATCACACCTGTTCTCCAGAAACAACGACCGCTACACCCAGCCAAGGCCTCAGCTATCAAAGCCGAAATTGACAAATTACGTACAACCGGCTTTATTTACCCCATCGCTTACACTTTATGGGTTTCCAACCCTGTACCCGTCGACAAAAAACAGGGCACCATTCACGTTTTCACTGACTTTCGTGATCTCAACAACGCTTGTCCAAAAGACAACTTCCCAACGCCTTTCATCGATCAGATTATCGACGACTGCGTCGGCCACGAGGCTCTTTCCTTTATGGACAGATTCTCTGGCTATAACCAAATTCAAATTCACCCAGCCGATCAATATAAAACCGCATTCATTACCCCGTGGGGTACGTTTGCATATCGTGTCATGCCCTTCGGCCTAAAAAACGTCGGCGCAACTTTCCAGCGGGCCATGACATACATTTTTCATGATCTAGCTGCAATCATTCTCGCCTACTTGGACGACCTCACCGCTCGTTCTAAGAAACGCACCCAACACCTCGATGATTTACGAGTCATTTTTCAACGGTGTCGTCAGTACAACATCCGCCTGAATCCTCTCAAGTGTGTGTTCTGCGTCACCGCAGGGCGCCTCCTCGGTTTCATCGTTTCCCAAAGCGGTATTACCGTGGACCCCCTCAAAGTCCAAGCCATCACCGAACTTCCTCCTCCTCAGAATTTACGACAATTACAGAGTCTACAGGGCAAAGCTAACTTTCTCAGGCATTTTGTTCCTGATTACACCATACGCGCACATGTCTTCCTTCGCTTACTACGTCACGACATCCCTTTTCATTGGGACAATTCTGCCCAACAGTCGTTTGACGATCTCAAAACAACACTTTCCAATGCACCTTTGATTAGTGCGCCTTACTACGATCGCGACTACATCCTCTACATATCAGCATCAACTGTATCAGTAGTCAGCGTCCTCGTCCAGCTCGGAGATGACAATAATGAACATGTCATTTACTACGTCAGTAAGAACCTCTCAGGACCACCCCTGAAGTACAAGCATGAAGAGAAACTAGCTCTTTCAGTCGTCCTTGCAGTTCAGAAACTGCGCCATTACATTCTGCTTCGCACCACCAAGGTCATCGCAGATTCCAACCCTATGCAATACTTGCTCAGCCGTCGCCAAGTTAACGGCAAATTCTCTCAATGGATCATTATCCTTCAAGAGTATGACCTCGAGTTCTCAACACCTAAGAGTAAGAAGGCCCTCGTTCTCGCCGAACTTGTCACGGCCCTTCCCTGTGACACACCCAGTACCCCCGTCAATACCGACTTCCCCGACGAACATCTCTTTTACATCGCTTCCGATGATCCTTGGTATGGCGATCTTCTCGTCTACCTACGAACTCAGAAGTTCGGTAATCACCTATCACGAGATGATCATCGGCGCATTCGCCATCAGGCCCCCCGCTATCTCCTCATCGGTGACATCCTATATCGGCGGGGCATCGACACCATTCTTCGTCGTTGCCTGACCATTGACGAGGCCGATAGAGTCTTAAACGACTGCCACAGTGGCGCATGTGGGGGCCATCTTTCGGGCATATCCACCGCGCAAAAGATCATCCGGTCCGGTTACTTTTGGCCTACCCTGTTTCATGATTGCATTCATGCCATGAAACGATGTGAGCAATGTCAGCTCTATGCCAACAAAGCCCGTGCTCCCCCTGCCCTTCTTCACCCTGTCATTACTGCAAGCCCCTTTTGTAAATGGGGCATTGATTTTATGACTTGTAATCCCCCCTCCAGCAATGGTCACAAATACATTGTTGTCACGGTCGATTACTTCACCAAATGGGCCGAAGCTATGCCCACCTTCAACAACACCGCTGACACCGCAGCGCGTTTTTTCTTCAACCATGTCATATCTCGGTTCGGAGCACCACTCCAACTTGTCTCTGATCATGGGAAACATTTTGAGAATGAGATCTTCGTTGAACTCTCATTTCGGTTAGGCTTCTATCACGAGTTTGCCTCACCATACTACCCTCAGTCAAACGGACAGGTCGAGGCCGTCAACAAAGTCCTCAAGACCATGTTACAACGCATGGTTAATAAACATAAAACCAACTGGAATCATATGTTATTTTCCGCGCTATGGGCTTATCGAACGATAGTGAAGACCGCCACGGGTTTCACGCCCTTTCACTTAGTCCATGGGGTCGAGGAAACTCTTCCCATCGAGTGCGAAATTCCCACCCTTCACACCACCATTGAGCTTTTACCTGACACTGCTCCAATGGAGCAATGCTTGCTGAACTTGGAGTCTCTGGATGAAGATCGACGATCCTCATTACAGAACAACGAGGCAGCTAAAAAACGATCCAAGGCTACCTTTGATCGCCATGTCAACCTTCGCTCATTCCGCGAAGGCGACCTCGTCCTCGCCTACGATATCGCTCATGATACCTTTGGCCACGGCAAATTTGAATCACTCTGGCATGGCCCTTATATCATCCAACATTGCCTCACTAAAGGCGCATACATCCTGGCCTCCCCTGAAGGCCTCGCGCTCCAAGAACCCGTCAATGGGTTATGCCTCAAGAAATTTTATGCTTAAACGTAGTCAAACTACTGTAGGTTAGTTCTTCTTTTCTAGCATTTTTAATCTTTTTTGATCCCACATCTAAAACTATCCTTTGTGCTATTGACAGATGACTCCTCCACCAGCTTACCACATTGGTTACGCCGACGACGCCAACCGTTGGACACAAAATATCGCTTCGGTTGCTTGGGCTCTCTACACCCCTTCACATGAGATGCTACATTCCAGCGGCATCTGTTTAGGGCCAGCAACTAATAACCAAGCCGAATACACTGTTGTCATTGGCCTCCTGACCGACGCCCAGCATCATCATATTCGTCACCTTAGCGTTTTCCTCGACTCCCAACTCGTCGTTCTCCAGCTCAACAATGTGTACCATGTACGCGATCCGTGCCTCTTTCGCAAATACCTGCAGGTTAGGTTATTATCTCGACATTTTGATTCCATTACATTTACACATATTCTAAGAGAATTGAATCAAACAACAGATGAAATAGCTAACATGGTGCTAGATTGGCATATATCACATCAAGCTACACATACATAAACATCTCATACATCCTGTCACAACATATAGGAAAAATAGACATCATCATCATCAAAAACAAAAACATATGTACAAACACATTTGGATCCAAAAAACATGTATACTCATATATATATATATGGGCCTCCTCGGCCATCCGAATGTTTACATATACAAAAATACATCGGCCCACAGGCCCGTGCCACATCATGGTACAAAAAAATTGCTCACTAGCCTATATAATAAAAAATGGTATACAAAGTACAATATACATCAGGGGGTCTCTATCGCACCCCCAACTGACCCTCCCTCAGCAGGAGGTGGTGGCCCACCCCTACCAGCCCCAGGCGGTGGTGGTGGAATATCTGCAGGACCCCCCTGCTCAGGCGGCAGGCGTCCGCTCGTCATAGCGACGAGCACAACTGCTCGTCGCATGATGGACCGCCATGGTGGCGGCAACCCGATGCACTGCTCCAGGAACTCCTCGTCCTGGATTTGGCTCCACATGCCCTCAGGCACGCCCCGAAACACCGTCTCAAAACGACGGAATATATCATCCAACTCCCCTCCGGCTGCCGCCGGAGGAGGATGCGATGGCCCTGCACCAGGGTCATCAACTCGGCGCCTCCTCGCCGGTCTCCCGGGCTCCGCTGGTGCCCCCGTCG
This sequence comes from Picea engelmannii, assembly GCA_009831015.1. Lineage (NCBI taxonomy): Eukaryota > Viridiplantae > Streptophyta > Pinopsida > Pinales > Pinaceae > Picea > Picea engelmannii. The sequence continues at coordinate 1,343,045 of ML783412.1, read as the reverse complement.
CCTCACCCCGCGGCCGCCTCTCTCCACGTGGAGGTCTCCCCTCTAGCTACACCGACGGTCTATACAGCTCCACCTCGCACCCACGAGGTGCCAAATCTGCACATGCACCAAACAAACAACAACAGATCATATCAATATCTATAAAGCATAACCTGATATCGCAAAATCACAGCATAAATAAAAAACATATAAACACACAATATACCTCTGTGATCAAAAACCTCCCCAGGAGGCAATACCATCTCCGGGTCCCCCCTAAAGTCTACCCCAGCATAGGGGAACTGCAACATAACCTGCGGCATCTGCCGCCATAGCTGCGCTGCCTGCGCAGTAAAATAGTGTCCGCCTTCGCCACCACCATGGTGAATCAAAATCTGTGCCCACCGCCTCAAACACGGCTCTCGTACCCCTAGTGCCTCCAGTAGCTCCCTCGGGCGCAGCATAGGCACCCTCTCCAAGAAAAATGCCACCAGGATGGAGCCAAATGCGAACTCCCCGACGCCTATGGACCGACACCGGTCTAGTTGCGCGATCATCCGTGCATGAAGGGTCAGACCCCAGGCGAACTGCTCACGGCCCACCACCACCCTCTCCATCACAATTAGCTCCCCACCACTAATCCGGTGGGGCGCTTGGGACCCATATACCCGAACTATCATCGCTGCTATGCAACGATGCAGCAGGACATCTATCCCACTAATGCTCACGGCCGACCCCGTCATATAGTGCTCGCCTGAGCAGTATCGCTCGACGACTGTCTCCAAAGGAGTATCCCTTGGCAGCACAGGATCTGCCGGCAAACAGTGTTCCCCGGAAGGGGAGCCCCGTCAAAAAGTAGATGTCCCCCTCCGCAGTGAAGGCGATCTCCTCCCCTCGCACGAGGAAGCAATGTCGATCAGGGCTCCACATCTCAATCAGAAATTGGAGCAAGTACTCCTGCGACCGTATCAAAGAACAATAAAAAAACTTTAGCAACCCACTGGTTGCTAAAGCTGCTCGGACTGCCGCTCGAACTGCCGGCGGTGCATTGGTCACAGCCTCTCGTAGCGGTGACCAGTCTCACTCACGCCACCGTACATCCATGATCCCTACTCGCCACCTGCACACAACCCAAAGTCCTATATTAGCTTAGGCAATCATCCAATATATCGAAAAAACTAAATTTTTCACCTTGAAACCTTGCCTCAAAGGCGCGGTTTTACCACCCACAGGCGCGCACCCATGCACACCTGTTCAATACACAGGCGTGCATGTGTGCGCGCCTATTTTTCCCATAGGCGCGCTCATGAGCGCGCCTGTTCACAATACAGACGCGCTTTAGGGCGCATCTGTCAGATCCACAGGCGCGCTCATGAGCGCGCCTGTTCACCCTACAGGAGCGCACTAATGCGCGCCTGTCTACCCCACAGGCGCGCCCCTAGGGTGCACCTTAAATCCCTTCTCACGCGCACACATGCGCACTTTTTCTGGGTATGGGCGCGCACTCATGCGTGCCTTCCACCGAGTCGCCGACGCATGTGGGCCCCTCCTCTACCCAAAACCCCCTAAAAACCTCCCGTACGACCCCCGTACCTACCCTACCCAAAAAATTGGAAACCTATAACTATGCAGGATGTTCAGACCACTAACTTGAAACTTGCATGCCGTGAATCGGATGCCTCATGCCCTCGGAATCACGCAATCTCCTCTGAATCTACTCGTAAACTCACTAAAGCAGCAGGTACAAATGAAGTGGCAATGTGGGCCCTACAGCTATATATAGGCCTTTTGCCAAACTTCCACTCACCATTCCGGGAGCCCACGGCGTCCATTTTTCGAACCATCTTTAGCCACGGGATCAGTGTCCCGCCACCTACATCGTGACTGTCCCCGGGCCACTTTTCATCCTAAGCCCCCGGGGCGCCCTTTTTTCATATTATGGCCAGGTACACACGCGCATTGTCACATTTATCTAATACATGTTCATATTTATTATCTTCAGATATTGTTTACTTTGGGTATTTGGTTGTTCTGTGTGCAGGTACTTGGTCATCATCTCTTTACAACATTCCTTCAGGTATATACTCAGCACTGACATGTAGTCTCTCCCCCTGTATTGCATTTTACATTCCCAGTCACACCCCCTGATTTTGGCCTTTAGGATACCCATTTCCGGCTCTGCAGTACTCACTCCTCCATTTGCATTTTGTTGGGGTACTGTCACCTGGTAGCATTCTCACCTACGTGAGTTGTCGCATTCATAGCACCGGTCGACACTTTTGACACTCATGCTGTTCTTTATCACCCTTTAGGGATGGGAGTCCCGGTAGTCTTTCATCATGTTGCAGATCGACCACATACTTCTTCTCCTCATTTTTGCTAGCTTCCCATACGGACTCCCAGATCATCACTTCATGGTTACGTTCTTTTCACCTGCACCTTCGCAGGATCACGAACCCACCATTTCATCCACCATCAGTTTGCCCATCTGAGAACCTATCTCCATTTCACCTACCTCATACAGAAACTCGCCAATGGGGCCCCCACCCTTCATCAGTTTTCTACGAAGTTTTTGCTCTCCCTAGGGCACTCATTTACAACTGGGGCACCCGTTTCTGTATTTGTACATCTCCCAAATTATTTCACTATTTATTGTACAAACACCTTTATTTTCAGTCATTTCCTTTTTGTCGTCACCGTTGGCGACTTGCTGTCTCTTTTGGCCACGCGCAACCCATGTCACCCTTGGTTGGAGCCTTACTTCTCGTCTACCCTCGCCGGCATCATCCATATCTTCAGAGAACCCCACAGGTCACTTACCTCTACCCTATGAATTTGTTCACCTTGTCCCGCCTCTGGCACAACTCATCCTCGGTCTTGGCGTCCCCCTGACACTTGACCGTGTTACACGGTTGCGGCCACTGTCCATCTCATACATTCTCCAGCCAAGGGCAGTCTTGAGTCTTCCCACTTCTTGACCTCGTCCATGTACCTCTGCCACTTCCTCACCACCGTAGATTCCGTGAAGCCCTTTGCTTCT
>ML783412.1:1302186-1339818 GCA_009831015.1 Picea engelmannii | reverse complement strand
AAATTTCGTCCGCACAGGGCGACAAGAACTCCGCATCGTCACAACAGAAAGAGTCATTCATGGCACAGGATTAATTCCACAGCATTGCAAAAGGGTCAAAAACTATGCAAATGGCCAAAAATTTGAAGGGCGCTTTACATCATATGGCCACGCGTGTGTACGCGCGCAACAGTAACGTACAAGGCACACATATGTGAAAAAGGCGCGGCTGTGGGGCGAAAAACCCGCGCGCCTGCTAAACGACGCATTTATTGAAATTGGTCGGCCTCCCAACCACTAATGGATCGGCTCCCAAGTCGATTTGACATCAAATCCAAGCTCAATCCTCATGGTGGGTTGGTCAAAGACCTAATTGTGCCCTAAAGAGCCCCTTTTCACATTCAAAAGAGGTCACATAATAACCCAATGCTTGGCTATAAAAAGCCATGAATGACCACCATTTTCTCAAGGAATTCTTTGTATCGTTATGTTGTTGAGATTGCTAGAGACTCATTCTTTGGCAATAGACATAATCAACACCATTTCATAGGGCTTTCCACCTCTCACTAGAGTGGATAAGCTTGGATTTCTTTCACCCACATTCTTCATCTTTCATTGTAAGGAGAGCAATCAGTTGAGGGCCTCAAGAGCCTTCCATTGGAGAGGGAAGGGACCCAAGTCCTCTTTCTCCATTGTGTGTCTTTGGATTTCATCAATAAGATCAGCTTATACATTGGTGATATTGGTCCATTTACATTTGTTTTTTTATTTCTTTATATGCTCATAGTTTCATTTGGTTTTTGTTTAATTCTTGTTTCTAACTTTGTAGTTTCTTTCTCTAACCTTTCCTTTCACAGCTGTCATGCCTAGCAGAGCCCAACTAGGCATGTAAGTACTCTCATTTTTCTCATCAAGTGACGAATAGAGTGCAAACAGAGAGGAACCAAGTAACTTGGAGGACAACTTCCCAGATGCACAATTGTTTTCAGTACATATTGTTGATGAATAGTTTTTTGACATTATTTATTTTTTTAGTATAGGATTTTCACCAAACGAATTTAATACTACGCAAAAGAAGAATTTGGTAGTTAGAGTTGCATACTACCAACTGATTGCAGGGAACTTGTACAGACTTGGTGCAGACAACATTTTGAGGAGATGTGTTATGGAGCATGAAAGGCCTACAACTTTAGCAGAAGGACATGAAGGAATATCTATGGGACATTATGCAGGGAAAACTACTACACAGAAGATATTGCGAGCATAATTATGGTGGCCAACATTTCACAAAGATGAAAAGGCGTATTGTCAGAATTGTGATGTTTGTTAGCGGATTGGAAAGACATCGAGGAGGGATGAGATGCCACTAAGACCTCAATTAACTTTGAAAGTGTTTGAAAAGTGGGAAATAGATTTTGTAGGACCAATTAATCCACCAAACAAAAGATCATGAGCAAGGTATATCATTACAATGACATAATATTTGACTAGATGGGATGAAACAACACTAGTGAAGGATTGCAACACAGAGACTGCAATGCACTTCTTATTTGAGAAAGTAGTCACAAGGTTTGGATGCCCCAAAGTTATTATAAGTGATCACGAGACTCATTTTATCAATAGTACTATCTAAGAAATGAAGAAAAATTTGAGATACATCATCAGAAGAGAAATCCTTACCATCCTCAAGCTAATGGGACAGTGGACGCATTTAACAAGATATTGGAGAATGTCTTAACCAAGATTTGCAATGTGAACATGGATGACTGGGATTTGAAGAGACCAGTAGTGTTATGGGCCTATAGAACTACATGAAAGAATCTCACAGGGTAGACACCTTTTAGATTGATGTATGGAGAGGAAATAATAGTTCTTTTCGATTATTTGGTACCTAGTCTGCACATTGCAACAATTACAAACATGGCAGAAAGAGGCGTAGGTCAAGAAATATTAGCACAACTCATGGAGTTAGAAGAATACATGATTGTAGATGTTTTCCATCAAGAGGTACATAAAGTAAAAGATAAGGCTTGGCATGACAGACATATTAAGAAAAAGAAATTTAAGGAAGGAGATTTGGTTCTCCTCTATGATAGTAAATATTTGCAACAACTAGGGAAGTTTAGGATGCATTGGGTAGGGCCATATGAGATAAATTCTATCATAGATGGAGGTTTTGTGCAGCTGTTGGACTTAGTAGGAAAGGAGGTGCAAGGAGTGGTGAATGGTAGTCGACTGAAACTATATAGGTACATTCGACCTACCAACCCTTAGTAGATGTCACGCAGAGAAGTAGAGTTGTACATAATCTATATAGTAGGAGTTAAAAGAAAGAAAAAATGGAAAAACGAAGAAAAACGAAGAAAAAAATAAAAAAAGAAGAAAAATCCAAACAAAAGTAGGTAGATGGACAAGTGGTAGACATAAATTTGAAGGATAAAACGTGCAACATAAGTTAGCAAGTGGTATGAAATAACTTGAAGACACTGCACAACATGAAAAGATGAACGCGACGTGCTTAGACAGAAAGTGGTCGGAAAAAGAAAAGGGTCATAAATGGAAAAGTAGAATACAATAGAGAATTTATGAAAGGTCATATAAAATAAGGAAACTTTCAAGGTAAGCCTCATTGTGACTTGGAGCAGATGAGAGCCAAGGAGAGAAATTCGAGCACGGTCAGGTATTTCCAAATATTTCAACGAATATTTGGAGCAGTAGTTTCATGATTTTTTAGAATGGTGCCGCCGAAATTCGAAATTCCTAGTAGAGTCACAAGAAACACATGAAGTGTTGCGAAGTCCACAAAGAAAGAAGTTGCAGAGGTAGAAAACCCAATCCATCCAGAAGAAATTGTCAATGTAGATGCAATCCCATCACCCTTCTAATAACTAGTGAGCCTAACACATCTCGAAGAACAAGATCCAGTCGGTGAGAAGATGGATGTGGATCCAAGGGATGAAGGATAAAACCCCACCAAAGCACAAAACCCCATGCAAGATTTGTTTTTGGGAGCGTCACAGTAGGTGAATGGAGAAGATGATGAAAGAACTGAATTAGATGAGCCTAGCGCATAGGTCGAAGCAGAGAAATAACGTGTTGCAAAGACAATGCCGCAATAAAAGGAAAAGGTGCAAGTAGAAAACGTTACAGGTGAACCAGAATCAGACATAGAAGAAGAAGAAGAGGCACATCAAGAGGATGGTACATCAACTGCGACATAAAATAAGAGGGAAAACAACCAATACATAGGTCACTGCGCAAGTAGGCATAAGTCACAATATCACTACCACGCATACTAGAAGCAGTGACAATACTTCCTAACATTTTAGGATGTGTATAAAAACTGAGGTACACAGACCATGACATAGCAGACATAGATAAATTCCTTGAATTTGAGTTGCATGTATACATGGAAAGAAAAGGGATAAGTGTGCTAGGAGCTCCAATATTGGAACCAATGTAGTGGATTACATGGTTGTACAACACAAGGATAATGAACCTACTGGAAATCCCTCATTTTGGATGAGGCAAGTATGTGAATAACTACTTCAAACAATTGTTGGCATTAGTACATGGGGGTATTATGTGGTTGGACAGGAAGGTATCAATCAATGTTGATCTGATTGTAGCAATCACAGGTCTTCCTACTGATGGAGAGAAACCTAAACAATATATGGATGATAAAATGAAGGAGAAGATGATTTAAGAGGAAGTAAAATCCCAATTTGGCACTGACAGGAGAAGCAGAGGCATGATCATCAAGAACATAAATGACCCAATAACAAGATTTGTGACAAAGATGATGGATTGCAAGTTACTTAGAAAATGTCACAAGGAAGAGGCACCAGAAGGACTGATAGCAACAGTCGTGCAATGAGCGAACGAGACTTTACTTAGTTGGATTCTATACTTATTGAACTTATTCTTATGTTATTGAAAAGATGCACAAGACTTAGGCACAAAATTCCATTATTCGTGCCTGGTCATTCTTCTAGCATTGGTGGGATGGAGACACCCTAAATGTAGTGTGTTTTGTCAAAGGATAGGAAAGTGTCATGCAAAACAATATGGAACATTATGGCGCACTTCAGACACAAAATAAAGAAAGACCAACTCTAGTATATTTGCGATGTATTTGGAGGAAATACAAGACAAGTTGGATGAGACATGGAGGATACCATCTGAAGTTGTGGAGGAACACAAGAGCATAACTAATTTTTAGTTGTGAAGATACAATGTGTGGATTCAAGAAAAGAGAGATCCAAAGAAGAATTGGCTGCAGATGAGGAACTGCGTCACTAGAGAAGAAGTCAAATGGGCTATGAAAGATTGGGGAGATGAGTGGAGGGTACCAGTGACCTTAGAAAAGGGAAAAAAAAAGGAAAGAAGCCATTAGAAGCTAGAACATCACAAAAATCGAATAGGATACTAGCTCATACAAGGAATGTTGTTGAGAATGAAAAGAATACACGAGGGATTGTGACAATGAAAAAACCTAGACAAAAGAATACTCAAAAACCAGCAATGTAGGTGATCTGGATTATTTTCGACACAAAATGAGATCGGAGATATAATAAAGAAATGCACAAAGATATCGCATATATTCAATAATATAACATAAATGTATCATATATGAAACCATAAAAACATATATACAGTAATACACGACTTCTATTAATGAAAGAAATGTACAGAGACTGTAAAAATACAGAGTGAAAGACTCACTAGAATGGTGGAAGCTTATCTCTGAGAAGATATGTGACGGCTACTTGCATTCGAAAGAAGATGATTACAATGAGGCTCTCAAGACATTTTTACAATAAACAGGAGTTTCAAAAACCCTAAACATTCAAAAACCTAACCCTAGGAGATGAAGTGCCAAAAGTCATGTGGGCCCCGTTTGGGTAAGTCAGTACATCAACTTCTCGGGGTCGTAACTTTTGCATACGATCTTCGTTTTAGGCGTATGATATCCCATTGGAAATATCTATACGAGAACTACAATAGTTTCACAACATAGCCCAAAAAACGTCGTTTAGGGCCTCAAAATGGCTCTGGAAGTTTAGGACCCGAAAAACTGCTAAAAATAGTAAATTATCAAAATTGCTAGAAAGTTGTTTTGAGCCAGCTAGAAAAGGTGGGTGGCCACCGACATCAACCTGGATCAGTAGGAGATAAATAATTTATAGGAATAACTAAAGAATGTGCAAGCAAAGAAGCAGTTGAGGCAGGCTCAGTTGGAGCCATTGCAGGAAGATGCACAAAGGATACTAACACAGATGGATGTAGCGAAGGGATAGATGGAAAACCTTAGGGTGGAAGATGAAGAAATACTCAAAGAGAATATCACTTTGTAGACAATGGAGTCTGTTGTTGAGAAGAGCGCACAGGTGAAGACTCGTGATGAAGAGATATCAGCTAGATTCCAGAAGTTGGAGAAGTCTGTTAGAGATGCAAACATTGTCTGAGTCACTCAGGACGAGCCACATGTTAGCATTGGGGGAATGTTTGAGCATGTTATTTTGGGAAATCCGCATCAATAATGGGAGATAGTTGGAAATGGGACCACTAATGGAGCATGCACCAGGAAATAAGGAAAAGCAGCACGCCAGAAGGAAAGGAAAGTAGCACACTGAGAATCAAGGAAAAACAATGTGAGAAAGAGAAGAGCCAAAGAAAGGAATGGTTGGATCGAGGACAAGCCACACACATGAGGTTGATATGTGGAAAAACTTAATCCACTTAGACTTAGGTTTTTGGTAATCAATGTAATGGGTTTAACCCAATTTTGGTAATATTTATAGAGGTTGTATGAGGCAGTTAAGGGAGGATATTTTGCACTGTGATGAGAATTTTTCCTAAGTACTTGTGAGTTTCAAAGTAAGTTAGTTTTGGTTTTATGATATGAGGAGATCTAGTAATGTTGAGTGAGATGGATTGTAACTAAGGGTCAGTTCACAAGATGTGGATCTTGGTGCAACGTTGGTCAGCCTCACCAATACTTATATAATACTTATGTAATGCATGCAACACAAAACATTGATGAAGATGAATAAAGAAGCATAGAATGCCAAATCTTTGTGGATGTAGCCTAGAGGGGGTGAACCATAGTAAAATACTATGTCAATGTGTGGAATGTGTTATTTATGCTTGCAATGTTTCTTATGATGAATGAATGGTTAAATGAATGAATCTATTAAGGTTAATTGGCAGCACACACTAGATTAGACATGTTATATTCTGCAGAATGAATGTTAAGGGTTAAATGAATGGTAGATCTAAATGATGGTATGTGAAAATGATGAATATTGAATTTGAATTATAAATAGGTGCGGCATCCCCATGGGCATCATCGCTTCCATGATTGCATACATATGGGTCATGCAATAACCCATAATCCATCTCGAATGAGACTGCGTTGTCCACTTTGTGCACAATGTTTCCTTCTAGTCTCCGGAAGGGTCAATGGTTTATAGGGTTTTGTTGGACAACTAAGGTAGAACCTGGGTTATCCCATACATCCAACAACACTACCATTAAATCATTGTGGCTACAAAACTTCCTAATCAAGTTGGGCATCCAGTTCTAGAGACTGAATCTCAATTTGTGTGACAACCAGAGTACTTTAAGTTTTGCAGATACCTAGTGCAACAACAACAGACAAAGCATATCAAGATCCATATTCACTACATCATAGATCTAGTCCACGATAGTGTCATCAACCTACAATACTTCCTTTCCTATAAAATAATTATTGACATCTTCACCAACACTTTCACTAAGCATAAGTTTCATTCTCTGTGTGCTTATCTTAGAGTGAAGGAAACAAGTTCTTAGCAACTGTCTTTTCTTATTTTGATGCATTTTACCTTAAGGAGGGGATTTTTCCATGAGGTTTTCCCCCTTTCCTCAATTTATCTTCAGTGTTCATTACCTACATTGTTCATGGGTACCTAACATGGCCTTAGTTATCGATACCCATTCTTCATTACCCCATGGTAGTGTTCCTGGGGGGTGTTGGAAATATTACACACACCTAGGATATTTTTCCTTATTTTCCTATATTTATTAGTCATTATTGAGGGTCACCTATTTTTTAGGAACCTCTCCTATATTCTAGGATAATATTCTCTTCAGTTTAGAGTCAGTTACACTTTGTTAGACTAGTGGAAGTCACTCATGCATGGAAACCTAGGTTTTATCACCAACAATTGCATGTGTTTCTCTCACTTCTACACATATGACTTAGTTAATTGAAAACTACATGACTAGTTAACTAGGGCTAGGTGGTAGTTAGCTCTGGAAACTGCCTGTGTGTGTCCATATCTCTCTAGACCACCACTGTGGTGCATTGTCTTCTATTTCGATGTGCACTAGTTGAGTTATACAATGTATATCGTGTGTAAATTATTATTCATTCATTTGGTTAAAGCATTTCCTCATTCTTTTCTCTCCAATTTTTCTCTTGTCTTCTTTGTTTTGCAAGCTATGTTCATTATTTTGATAGCTATATCTCTTGTGTGGGTAATCACCACATTCTAAATTCTATACTACACTATATGCGATGGTTGGCTCTACAAATGAAATCGACTGTGTCTGTTGTAGTTCGAGGATCATCTTATTATCATTTGTGAAGAACATGCCTCTTCATGCAAGGGGTATTTCAACATAACCAAGACCATTCTCAATATTTAACGCCACTTCTACTGGCCTTATCTTCCCAAACAAGTGGACAAGTTCATTCACACTTTCTCTCTCCATTCACAAAGTCATCCATCTGATTTCCTGCATGGTATTTACCATCCTTTACCAATTCTCTCCCATTGTTGGAAATCCATTTCCATGGAATTTATAAGTCATCTCCCTACAAATCTCCACAAACATGATGCTATTTTGGTATCAGTTTGTCATTTTTCTAATATGGATATGTTTCTCCCCTGGCATAAGACTACCTCTACTACTCAGACCGCAGACCTCTTCTTCCATAATGTGTCACCTCACTTCGTCTTGCCCAATAGTGTTATTTTTTATAGATACTCTCACTTCCTTGGCCCGTTCTAGCATACACTTTGGTCATTTTTGGGCTACTAAATTCATTTTTCCATTTCATTTCATCCCTAAACCAACGAGAAAACAAAGGTTGTCAACCGTACTCTTATCCACTCCCTTTGCAACTATTTTTCCAAAAATAAACAACGGGATTCTTATCTACATATCATCCATCACAACTACAATCAGGCCACACATTCCTCCCCTAGTTTCTCTCCCTTCGAGGTTTGTTTTGGGTTTCATCCCCTTTCTCCCTCATAGATGCCCCTCACTCTCAAACCTTCAGGGTCTACATGCTAACAACATGAGCAACACTCAATGTAGTTTTTCATTGACAATATAGAACAACGCCATTCCGAGGTAGAATCTACCTTGCAAGAAACCCAAGAGAGAACCAAATAGAGGCATGATAAACATCACACTCCCTTGTGATTTTAGCTGGGACATTGTCTGTGGATATTGTTGGAAAATAACCACTTCAAAGGACAACACGATAATATGTACCCACTGAATTATGGCCCATATATTGTTCTGGAAATAATTGGCAAGAATGATTATCGCCTCTAATTTCCCTTACAACTTGGCATCCATGATGTTCTTAATGTGAACAATCTGAAGTTGTTTGAGCCACCACTCCTTGAAGAAGTAGTGACAGTCCATCTTTAGGTGGACAATATTCCATATTTTCAACCTCCTCTTCTCGTAGATACTAGTTTGGATTCCAAGACCTAGACCACATGTCTAAAACAATATGTTTTATATATTGTGGGTCGAAAGGGCCAAACACCATCTTAGGACAAATGGATGTCTACAACACTATTGCAATGCACTTTTCCACATATGATGGCTGAAGCAAGGATGCTTCCGGATCTAAAAAGGGAGGAATTAGGCCAATAGGAATTGTGCCCCACTTCCTTAAGCCACTCAGCATGAGGCGGTGCTCCATAAAATAGTGTACTAGTTAACGCCATCCATTTATGTTTTAGAAATTTAGTTAGTTTCAACATTTTCTGTTGTAAACTTATGCTTCGCTTCAACAATTTTTTATGGAGACTTTTGTCTCTCTCAACAAATTCAATTTTAACCAGCTAATAATGATAAGGAAAACCTCTCTTGGAATGTAGAAAGCGCTCGTCTCTCATTGAATCAAACTGATGGTTCTTTTATGTTCTATGTGTTGTCTCTCCATTTGGGTGTGCATTTTGTTTTTTTGTTTCTACTTTGTTCATTCTTCTTTCTTGGATAGCTAATTGAGATGAGAGTGTAAGTGTTTCACATCTGCACACAGATCAAATTGTTAATATTAGATGTTAACATTAGGGTATTTAAGAGTGTTGAATCCATTCCTCCATTAAAATCAACAAATTCATAAATCCAAAATTGCAATTTTGATAAACGTTGCATGAAGGATTCCAACAATGGAAAACCTCGTAAGGTAAAAAATGTATCTAATGTTTAATCTTCTTCAAACAAGGGTTTGAAGCCCCTGGGGTGTAGGGAAATCGATGATGGAGTGTATTGTTAAGACTCTTCGTTATGTGAAGTCAGCGATTCATAACCTTGACTTACCTTGTGTGCCACATATGGGGCATTGTGGGCACACTTCGATAACATGACCCTCTGTCAAGCGATTTGGTGCCCGACTACTTGTTGATTCCACTAGTAACAAAAAAATGGGGGGTTTGAAAGTGATATTTAAAATTATATTTAATACTTCATTTGCTCAAATCCCTTGCTTGTTAAAGTAGATATTTACCAGTAATCCATGAGCGTAAGATAAAGTTTATCCAAAATGCACCATTTTCTAATCATGGATTTTTGCAATTTTTTTACTAAAAACTAATCAAAATCATAATTCCAAACAATGCTTTAATCTTTTCATGGTTCCTCCATCCCTCAAATATATTGAAGATATAAACATAGATTTATAACTTCAGAATAACCTAAACCTATTAGAATCTAAACTATAAAAAATAATTTTACTAAAAATCCAAACAAATAAATATATATATATAATTTAAACATCTTTCATCAAGAACCATAATCCATGTTACATAGTGTAACACATATTATAACATTAAAATAATAAAATTACATATTCTCTAATACCTATTCATATCCTAAATAAAAATATATATAATTTAAACATATTTTATCAAAAACCATAATCCATATATCTATATCATATTATATTGTAATACAACCCTAATCCATGTAACATAGTGTAACAAATATTATGTAACATAATGTAACACATATTATAACATTAAAATAGTAAAATTACATATTTTCTAACCCTAACCCATCTCCTAAATGGTTGTCAAACAAATCAAATGGATCTCAAATCCAACTATTTTCCCATTTATCATTTTCTCTTTCCCCATTTATCATAAAATGATAAAGTATTTCCAAACCCCATAATTTATTTATAAATAATCATATTCATTTCATTCCATAAATTAAGGTTAGAGATATGTTACCCAATCTCTTTCCAAGCCCCATAAATTATTTATAAATAACCACATTCATTTATTCGATAAAAATTAAGGTTAGAGATATGTTACCCATTCTTACTTTTTTTTTGGTTGACACTCTAACTTGAATACATAGCTTTCCCTTTCCAGAAAGTCCTTTAGTCTCAACATCAAAACCTCCCTTCTCTATCTTCCTTTGCATTACTAATCTAAGAGTTCCCATTCAAAGCGATCGACCTTGACACGCGTGCATTCACACCTCAATCCTTTTCACTAACGATTTTTTATATAATAAATAAATAAGATTAATGAAAAAAACATAATTGAGTTATCAATAATACATTAATTAAATAATATGAATTATAATTACTAATTAAAAATAGTCATAAATAATATTTATAAGTAAAAAAAAACCACTAACTAAAATTTAACCATCACAATATCAATAAATCATAAGATCAAATATAATTATATCTATTAATTAAATAATATAAATTATATTTATTAATTGAAAAGTAATCATAAAAAAATCAAGAAACTATTAATTAAAATTTAATCTTTACAATATTAATAAATCATAAGATCAAATACAATTACATCCATTAATTAAGTAATATGAATTATAATTATTAATTAAAAATTATTCATAAATAATATCTGTTATTAATAAGCATCAAGAAACTACTAACTAAAATTTAATGATGACAATATCAATAAGTCATAACATCAAATACAATTATATTTATTAATTAAATAATATGAATTATAATTATCAATTAAAAATTAATCATAAATAACATTTATTATTAATAAATATGAAGAAATTACTAACTAAAATTTAACAATCACAATACCAATGAATCATAATAACCCAATATGATTACATTTATTTAAAAGATAAGTCATAAATCACATTAATAAGCAAAAAGAAACCACTAACTAAAATTTAATCATCACAATATCAACTAATTATAATGACCAAATAAAATCACACATATTAATTAAATACTATGAATTATAATTACCAATTATAAATCATAAATAAAATTTGTTTCTTATTTGTTGTTAATAAGCATTAAGAAATCATAACTAAAATTTAATTATCACAATATCAATGAATCATAATGACCAAAAAATATGAGTCATAAATAACATCAATAAACACGAAGAAACTACTAACTAAAATTTAACCATCACAATATCAATGAATCATAACGACGAAATACAATTACATTTATTAATTAAATAATTTGAATTATAATTACCAATTAAAATTAAATAATATTAATAAGCATGAAAAAAACACTAACTAAAATTTAACCATACCAAGGAATGATAATGACCAAATACAAATACATCTATTTAAAGATAGTCATAAATAACATTAATAAGCACTAAAAAACCAATAACTCAAATTTAACCATCACAATACCAAATAATCATAATACAATTACATCTATTTTAATTTTAGATATTAAATTATAAAAGATATTATTTCATCAAAATAATTTAAAATTTAGTTTTAGATTTAATAGTTTATTATGTTAATAAAATAAATATAATAAAAATAAAATTTTAATAAATTATTGATAATTCGAGTGGATATAATGGTTAAAAAAAATTGTTCTTCCTTAGAGATTACTAAGAGATCATAGTAATCTAGAGGGTATGTATTTTTCCGTGGGGTCCCCTGTCCAACAAACAAGAGAGTCTCATACACCAATTTGGTATAAATAGATTATTATTTATTATTTATAAAATTTAATAACCTCTATATATATTAATTTAAAAAAATAAAAAATAAAATGGTAGTTTAGTTTATATATAATAATTTTATAAGTTTATTATGTTAAGAAATAAAATAAAATAAAAATAAAATTCTGATAAATTATTAATAATTCGAGTGGATCTAATGGTTAAAAACATGTGTTTTCTCCTTAAAGGTCATAGTAATCTAACTGCGGTAGGATATGTATTCCTCCCTAGACTCGGACAAGGAGTCCCTTGTCCAACAAATAAGAGGATCTCATACACGAATTTGGTGTAAATAGATTATTTTTTATTATTTATAAAATTTAATAACCTCTAGATATATTAATTTTTAAAAAATAATTTAAAATGATAATTTAGTTTATATATAATTTAACCCATAAATTAAAAAAGCATAAAAATTATTAAACTTTCTCTATAAATAGAATATTACTTATTCTATGTAGTGAATGTGAATGGTCTATTTAAATGGTCACGATTTTAGTTAATTTGAATTTTATGATGTGAATGTGAAGGGTTTATATAATAATAATATTAATAATCTATTTTTAAGGTCACAGCGAAGCCAGGACACCAAATTGGTGTATGAGACCCCCTTGTTTGTGGGACAAGGGACCCCCCTCCGTCCAACGATTTGACTGGTAAAGTCTACTTATACTTATACATGCAATGAATTAGAACTGAAATTTGAAACTGGAATGTAGATACAAAGGATATTTATGCCTACATTGAATTTGAAAGGATATTTATTATCTCTAATGAATATGAAGGGTTTCTACTCTGCCATTAATTTAAAAGGAGGAAGTTTACTTTGTTTAAAATATAAATCTAAATGGAGATTTATACTACCTATTGTGATATGTGAAGGATTTATATAAAAATGGAGGTTTATACCTAAGTGGATGTTGATATTGTGACGTGAATGCAAAGGGTTTATACTTATACATGCCCAGATGGAATCGGGTATACTTGGTGAGTGAATTCTTCTGTCTATGGGGTAAGCTTACCCACTATAAATTTGAAAAGAGATATTTTTTGTGCAGTGAATGTGTGAAGGGTTTATTTATACATGCAGTGAGGAAATGGGGATATAATAAATTTGAAAGGTGATTTATTTTTTATTTTTTTATTGGTGAATGTGAAGGGTTTATTTGAATAATGAAATGTTTTTACTCCGTGAGTAATTTGAACACAGAAAATTTGTAAAGGTATACTTAGAGTGAATTTGAACATGAAACAAAGATGAGGTTGAAGATTTGAAATGTAATTTCTAGGATTAATAAATGAGGTGCATTAGTTATTTATTTTTTCTTTTTTTCTTTTGAATATGAGTATTTTACCATATATTCTAAAACCTCACCTTTTTAAGAGGAGACCTAGCAAAGTCACCCTATAAAATCTTTACCAACATATAAAATCATTATAAAAAATAAAAAAAATTAAAGAGTATCATTATAAAAAATAAAAAAAATTAAATAAATGGGCCAAACACACCCCTTGGCCACTCATTATGAAGGGAGCACTCTCTAATAAATGTATTAGTATTTTATTAACTTGAACATAACTTTATTGTAAAGTGCTAATAAAGAGTAGGTTAAAAGTTCACCTTTCTTATAAAAGGTTCACCTCTCTGTGATGATAAAGTTCCTTTCTTATGAAAGGCTTACCTCTCTGTCATAATAAAGTTGATGGTTATTTTCTGGTTATTTTCCTTGTTTATTTTTGTTTTTGTATTGAATGTATGACCCATTGGCAGATCTTTGTTCTGAGTTTGCGTATTGAATGTATGTACGATTTGCAGATCTGTGTTCACCCATTCCACGGGACTAACCCGTCTAGCTCTATTAAGCACAAAATTGATTTAATTTAGTGCTTATTTTCCCAACGCCCTATCCTATCGCCTAGATCCTTAAGAGGCTATTCAAAAAGAACGCCAAATTGGCCAACTTGTGAACTCTGGCCATATTCAACCTTCATCGTCGCTATGTCCGCCCCCAGCTTTTATTAGTCCAGAAAAAAATAATAAAAAGGATGATTCCGAATGGCCCTTACTGAAACAACTCTTGTGAACTCTGGCCATATTCAACCTTCATCGTCGCTATGTCCGCCCCCAGCTTTTATTAGTCCAGAAAAAAATAATAAAAAGGATGATTCCGAATGGCCCTTACTGAAACAACTTACATGTGGAGCAAAAGCTTGAAAAGGCGAGCCACAACATACCCTCAAGATGACTCATGTATATGCCCACAGGCATAGTCTTGATCCCCAAAGTGCGCCCATAATACTCCATACCTATAACCCTCTCTTGGACTCGTACTCCAATCCCAACATCCTACTGCAGCAAGAAAGAAAGTGCCTCGCATAATCAAATGTATGGAACCCAATCCGATCAGCATTGAGGAGAACCCTGTTAATCTCTTCACGCACTAGAAGAGCGGGAAATCTCAGACCAGGGAAATGGGCTGTGAAGAAAGAAGCCTATCTTCATTTTATTGAGCCTCTTTCGCAGAAATATTGGAAGAAGCATGAGATGGTAATCATGGATCCACACAGAATCCTCATCGGGGCTAATGACCTCAATGACCCTATCAGCAAGGATGTTATTAACAGAAACATATGCCTGCCAGAGCGAGCGGTCAAATCTTCCACCGTGATCAGGTGTCAAGGGGAGCATGTAATGGAATAGTGGCCATAACTGCTGCTTGTAGAAGCCATGATAGTACCTCCTCTTGATATCACTGTGACAAAAGGCAGGGACACAATCGAAGCTCCCAAGAAGAGGGTGGCTGCCACCACATCCTGCTCCTTGGGATCAATTTCAACACTGAGACAACCCACATAAACAACCTCAGTGCCCTCCCCCAATCCATCCCTCAACTGAAGCAATAAAGAATCCTTGTCCCACCCAAAAGATCACCCAAGATTCTCAGGCTTTCTCACTGCACTCAAGGGAAAAACATTGGCCACTATGATTATTCTCTCCCCAGCTTGGCACACTTGTGGCGTGGGACCCTTGTAGCGAGGGCGCCATTTTCACTACTTTTGGGGGTACATTCTGCTCATTCTTCATCCGAAATGGTGAAGGATCGTTCCCCAACACCACGTAAATTGCAATCGATTTGGACACCATAGCAGATCTCAACAGTTTCCCACCTATGCACCTGCTTATTCGATCATCTATAATCCTCAACAGCTATTTAAAAACCAATCTATATATTTGCCCATGAAGTCGAGAAGATATATGCCTACCTCATTGTATTTGCTGTTATTCCCTGGCTTTGCTTTCAAGAAACCATGCATGCACCCAACAAATTTGATTACTTTCTGTTGCTGCTGGACAGTAGAATAGATCAGTCGACAGGAATTTCATTGGTCCATGCCTGTCTCTCCACTCTGTCCTTCGAATTTCAATTCGATGGGGATAACCTTATTATATTTCTAGTGACGCAACGAATTAGCATAAATTGCAAAGTTGCTTATTATATTTCTAGTCACCCACCCGATTAGCATAAATTGCAAAGCTATAGGAGTCTCTGGATCCATCTTCAATGATTTCTAAATTGGGACGTATATTCATCAGTAAGCTCCTTCTAAAGATTTAGATAGATATTTCTAAATTGTTTGTACATATATATAGTATTAATCCTTATTTAAAAGCATTATCCATTGTGTGTTCATGATGGAGGAGGTGACCCACCCCACACGATGTTAACATCTCCTAGAAAGCCGTATGACAGATAAAGCCTACGTTATCTCTACTTACATAGACATCTCAAGTTTCCTTTCCTTTCGACTTTCTAGGAGATGTGGGTGGGTGAGTGAGTTGGTAGCCTCCTACATCATGAAAACACACAATGGATAATGCTTAAAAAAAACTAATAATATATATATACAAACAATCTAGAAATATATATCTAAATCTTTAGGAGGAGCTTACTAATGAATATACGTCCCAAGAAGTAAAGCACGAAAACGTTGACTATGGATACACACGCACCTACAACTTTTCAATTTACGCTAATCGTGTGGGTGAGTAGAAATATAATAATGTTATCGCCATCGAATTGAAATTTGAAGGAGAGAGACGAGAAATGAGGATGAGGCGAGGAGAACAACGTAACAGACATGGGCTAATGAAATTCTTGTCGACTGATCTATTCTACTGTCGAGCAGCAAGCAAGCAATCAAACCTGCTGGTTGCATGCATGGTTTCTTGAAGGCAAAGCCAGGGAATAACAGCAAATGCATTGAGGTAAGCATATATGTTTGTCAACTTGGACAAATATATAGATTGGTTTTTAGATAGCTGTTTAGGATAATAGATGATAGATTAAGCAGGTGAATAGGCGGGAAACTGTTGAGATCTGCTATGGTGTCCAAATCGATTGCAATTTATGTGGATTTGGGGAAAGATCCTTCACCATTTAGGATGAAGAATGAACATAATGTACCCCAAACAGCGGCGGAAATGGCACCCTCGCCACAAGGGTTCCAAGCTGGGGAGAGAATAATCATAGTGGCCGATGTTTCGCCCTTGACTGCACTGAGAAAGCCTGATAATCTTCGGTGGTCATTTCGGTGGTACAAGGATTCTTTATTTCTTCATTTGAGGGATGGATTGGGGGGAGCCACTGAGGTTGTTTATGTGGGTTGTCTCAGTGCTGAAATTAATCCCAAGGAGCAGGATGTGCTGGCAGCCAGTCTTCTTGGAATTTTCGATTGTGTCCTATCATGGCTTCTGCAAGCAGCAGTTATGGCCACTGTTCCATTACATGCTCCCCTTGACACCTGATCACGGTAAGGATTTGACCGGTCGCTCTGGCAGACATATGTTTCTGTTAATAACATTTTTGCTGATAGGGTCATGGAGGTCATTAGCCCGGATGAGGATTCTGTGTGGATCCACGATTACCATCTCATTCTTCTTCCGACATTTCTGCGAAAGAGGTTCAATAAGATGAAGATAGGCTTCATTCTTCAAAGAACATTTCCCTCGTCTGAGATTTACCACATTCTTCCAGTGCGTGAAGAGATTCTCAGGGTCTCCTAAATGCTGATTTGATTGGGTTCCATACATTTGATAATGCAAGGCACTTTCTTTCTTGCTGCAGTAGGATATTGGGATTGGAGTACGAGTGCAAGAGAGGGTATATAGGGCTGGAGTATTATGGACGCACTGTGGGGCTCAAGATTATGCCTGTGGGCATAGACACGAGTCATCGTGAAGGTGTCTTGAGGCTTGCTGATACAGAGTGGCGGATTAGTCAGTTGAAGGAAAAGTATGATGGCAAGATTGTGCTTCTTGGGGTTGATGACATGATATTTTCAAGGGCATAACCATGAAACTTTTGGCAATGGAACAACTTCTGAATCAGCATCCTTAGTTGGTTGGTAAATTTGTGAGGTAGGGATGTTTTTGTCAGAAAATTAATCATTCTACCGCATTAAAGACGGCTTATCTCAACCGATCAAATTTTGAAGAGATACCACCACCAATAAATTAATTATTCTCCTTTTTCATTCAATGATAATCATCACCAATTTCAAAGTTCAAAGGGGCAATGAATCATTTGTGTTATGGAAAATCTAAATTTGACTTAGGTATAGTCAAGGGGCAAGTTAATCAACTAAACAATTGTATATATATTCATGTAATTATGATTTTAAAGAAAGATAGAGAGAAAATTGATAATGAAATTTTGAGAGTATTAATATTGCTTTTATGTTTGAATATGAGTTTGTAAACTCATGATAATGTTCAGATTTATTACTGAGTAATTTATTTTGTTGTAGCATACATACTTTGTTTTCTCTTTGAAAACTTTTGTTAAATCCTTGTTATATGAGAAAAAATCCTTAAATGAAATTAACAGAGGCAATCATGTCTGAGTCAAAATTGTAAAACTGAATGGTGCGAGAGAAAGATACAAAACTGTAAAACAAAGCACGACATCAATTACTGAAGAGTCCCACCTTATTTGCAGTAGAAGAAAGAGATAGTGTAACCTTGAATAAAGTATAAAATGCAGGAATCTACACAACAAATAGGTCTTGATTTACTCGCAGAGGAAAAGCCTCCTACTTAATAAATCGTTGATACAATAAGATTATAGTAGTTGTTGTACTAAATTGAAATCAAACATTTAACAAGGACTACATAAATAAATGTTGAGAAATGGAAATCAAAGAAGCACATAACCCAGATTGAACAAAACTTGGAATATATATCTGCACTTGTATTAATACTCTATAAGGAGAGTTTTCTCTATTACAATCGACAAGAAACAGCCCAAAATAAGTCTTCAATCTATGTATTTATACAAAATGGTCTCAACTCAAAATGGTTGGACTTCTCATGATTAAAAATACTAAATATTACAATATATAAAACTGAAAAGTTCGATTGGCCTCCCCCTCTGTCTCTTCATCTGCTAGCAAAGACGTTTCTTCTCCTCATCTTTTAGCCTGGGAACAACTGGCATCTGACCTTGACCTGTATGAGTACTATGTACATGTTATCTTACTTGTTTCCAGATGTGTTTGTTTTCCGATATTCGACACACTGGATGCATCTACTCACTAACTGTACCACCAAACCAGAAGGTTCAGTTGTTTCATTTTCCTAAAAAATGAATAACTTCTTTTCTACCTAAGGCAACCTTTCCTGTATTTTCTTTTCTCCCAAATATGTGACCTATTACTGCAAGCTTGGGTTTTCTATTCATTTCTTTATTTGGATAAGATCAATTTGGTTCATTTGTTGGATGATCATCATGGCCTCTTCTTTGCTTGTCCTGGAATTATGTTGGTTCTTTTCTATGTCAATCTTGCCGAGGGCTTTGGAGATACTATTTCCTTCAACATCAAGTAGCCCTTTGTCTAGTGAAGATATTTCTTCTAGACAAGATTCGTGTACTTCTTTGGCCAATCTTTTGCTTTCGGAAAGATTTGATTCCTAGGCCTTCAAAATTATGTCACCTCTGGTTTGCTCAGACAGAGACAGTCGAGGAACTTCAAACTTTTGGTACTAGTAAGATAGCCTCCTGAAACTTATTCCAAGCTGAACGAGCTTCTCCTTCTTTAATGTAAATGTTATTCAGGGAAAGGTCTACCACCCAATAACAATTTTGAATGGCTTCCACTTTTGTAAAAGATCTTACTAGGATGATTCTAGTTTTTCGTGTATTTCCAGTGCTTGAGCCTGGAAAGATGTCATCTCTACCATTGTACCTTCTGCCAAGTCTATCTTGGCTTGTAATTTCTTGATTAATTCTTCCTGTTGAGTGACCAAAACTCTATTGGCTTGTGAATTTTGATAGAGCTCATTCAGGTTAGCTTTCAGTTGTTGGATTTGATGACTGTCATGGGCTGTAACTTGTTCAAACTATTTGTTCATCTTATTTCTCGTCCTGTTCCATAGTCCTTATCTAGTTTTGCAACTTCCCTACCAATAGGTTTCTCTGCTTCAGTGACTCAGCTAGATTTTCTATTGACCATTGATTGGTAGTGGCAAAGGAACCCAATGAACCTGCCATCTCCTTGGCAAAATCTGGATCCTCCAGAGTCTGCCCATCATACAACACTCTTTGTGTTTTAACTGTTGCACCATCCTTCTTATGTGTTTCTCTTTTAATTATGGCCCTCCTCTTCTTGCTGAAAAAGAAATCTGAAGGAGGCATTTATTCAACTAAAATCAGAGTAAGATCATCTATAAAGATGACTTTGGAATTGAGATTTCCTCGACTTGATTGTAAATGTTTTAATGAAATAATGGGGCTACCTATCTCTGTGGACGATTGTTTCTCTGCTGTGTTGGTAGTCGGTTTATCTGGTGTAGACGATGATGTATCCTGTCCCTTTTTTAACAAAGCTTCAAGTTGAGTTTTTTTTTTAGTACCTGGTGGGCTTGATAATGAAGTCTCCCCTTCCTACATTCATACTTCGACATTCTTTGGATTTTCCTCAGAACTCTTTTTTTCGAAACTTCGTATCCCCAAACCCTGAGGTGTAGGTTCCTATGTAGACGAAAGTGTTATTGGTTCTCCCTCTAATACCTTTGGAAAACTATTATTTCTGTGCTTTTGAAAATTGTAGAATTTAGATAGTTTACCAAGAGACATAGTTCAAACTCTACTCAACACTTCCTCATATGACCTGGCTCCCCTGAATATTTCATCCTATGGGGAAATCTCGTGCACATACTTCTTTAAATTGTATTGATCCAGGTGAGTTTCCACGATCTTCTGGGGATCCTGCCTCTTAAACTCAATATCAACTAACTTGATGTCTTCTAGAGCCACAGCCTCTACTTTCAAATGGTTGAAATCTAACAACGAAAACATACCAACTTGAAGAGGGAAGGTCGGCCATACATTTTTCTGGGCCGCTTTCAATTCTTTACTAATGCCCCCTATCACGGTCTGATAAGCCACCTCTCGGCATACCACTCAATCTAGTAAAAACTTTGGGAGAGCATGGGGGGGAACTAAGCACCCAAAAACACTAATGTAGGAAAACGCTTCCTCAATATACCAGTCTGCTATTTTACCCAAGTTGACCATGATTATGTCTGAAATTATGGGAGGTGGGCAACTATATAGAGCGAAATGAATAGGCACCACTACATAATGACATATTTCATAGAAGAAATCTCTGTCTTTGTCCTCCCACATCTTGGAGTGATAGAAATGGATAGGTTCGATGTTGGTTGGGGTCTAGCTCCAACTCATTAGATGGGCCCTGGAAAATATGATAAAGAAAAGAGCATCCATGATGTATGCAAACATGTAGAAAGGGGAAGGTTCCCCTTTGGACTTTTCCAACTGGTACCCTATGATTTCCTCAGCTAGGTTGTCTGATAACATCTTGGCCCGGTTGAAAGAGTAGACCTCGACCACTTTATGCATAATTGGTACCCATGCCAATGGGAAATGAGACGAGTCTTTTTTCCCAAATATCCTACATAGCATCATAGCCACATAAATCATATGGGCATCTAATGATGTTGTGGCATATATGCCATGAGTGTCTGCTCTGAATTTTTCAAGATGTCCCCACCAGTCCTTTATTAAATCAGGGTATTTTTTTTCATATTGTGTGCACTCTTTTTTTTCAAACTTCATTATGAATGCATTGTTGTAATTGTATTTAAAAATGGGGGACAATTTATACATTACTTGTATATTCTCGAATAAAAAAGAACCATCATCAACCTTCTGTGCATTGCAGATGCTCCTGGTTGAAATGCCAATTTTTTCCAAAGCCCATCTTATCATGTCATTATACGGCATGAGCCTCAACCTCACTGTTATTTTATGTATCCTTGACTGAGTTATGTCCCTGTGCTTGGTTTCATGAGTTTCGGTTACTTCATCGCCTGAATCATCTGGGCAATTTATGAGCTCGTGCTCTATAATATCGAACACCTGTGTCCAAGTTCTTATGGTATCTATGGATCTCGGTGAGGTCTTTGACAGAACATATGTGTTTGTATTTGCGCTCTCACTATCTTCTTTAGCCATATTTCGTGGTTCCATGATATTGGTGAAAACCAGAACTGGGTTACCTGCTACAGGAAAATGCGTGAGCTTCTCAATTGGCTAAAACTTGCTATTCTTCGAGAATGAAAATGGGATTCAAAATCAAGCGTTCTTATTCACCTTAGGCGTATTAATTTGAGAATACCTTTACTAATGATATATCCCTTTACCTTAATGAGGATACCTAGTTGGTGATATGCAATCCCCATTAGAATCATTACCATAGATTTCTGATTAATGCCATAAATATCGGCGGTTCGCGATCGAGAACTTGGATGAAACAGGTTAGAAAATCTTTGAATCGCGAATTCCCGAATGATTAATTTCGAGATAATATTGATTAACACATTAATTAATCGTGCTTAACTTTAAGTGTTTGCAGGTGTTCGGACTTCAAAAATTTTAACAATAGATCGAGATAGAGTTCTTGAAGCCCGAAACTATGAAAGATTAATCACAAGATAATTGTTTTTGGCTTTAATTAACCCTGTTTAAGTTTGAAATTTTTTGGAAGTTCAGACTTCCGAATTTCAAGATGTGATTGATGATAAACGTTCAAACTCTTGAATTGTGAAGTTATTAACTTTGTTTTAATCGAGATTAACTTAACTGATTAAGATTTAATATTTCAGGATTTTGTTGCTTCCTGGATTTGCAATTTAGCTTGTCATTATATTTCCGAAAGGCTATTGCATGTAATGATGTGTCGAAGATGATGTCATTTTAGGTGATGCGTTAAAACCAGGGGGTGCCACGCATTACTTAGATTTGTATGAATATTTGGCTGAAAAGGTTTGGAATGGATGACACGTGTCAATCCAAGGAAGACTCAGAAAGGTACACATGTACTATGACTAGGATCCTTCAGACACTTATTGGGTATCGATACTTTTAAAGTTAAGACCTGGAAAAATGCCTAAAGCGCAAAGCTCCGAAGTGACCTTTAGTGGTTTCGTTGCTATGATAATCAGGAAGCTCCACTACTCCAAAGAGCTTGAAATCGTCTGATCAATCTAAGGAACTTCATCGACGGTGATCATCATACACACATTAAGACTAGAAGTAAATTTGATTTAAACATTTGAAAGCCAACTTCTGAGTCATTATAAAAAGGATGACGTTAGAGAAAGTAAAGATAAAGGATTAGGATTTATATGTGTTCCAATATAGGCTCCATCTCAGGATCACGCCTCCCTGCAAGGCATGGAGGAATAGTAGACCAAGTGCCTTTGTTAGGTAAATGGAGTCATCATTGGGTTTGTGGGAAACACCTTTTGAAAAATCATACAGAAGGAAATTAGACTTCAGTTGTGTCTTAGAAAACTCTCAAAACACAATCATCTATCGATCTTAAGATTAGGATATTAATAGTTTCCTTTTCCTGAAACTGAGTTTGGATTTGTTTAAGATAATCAAAATAACTTTAACTGAAGTATCATACTTTGGTTGATTATGTTCGCAATAAGGCACAATAATTTTAACAATTTCTTTAGGGAATCCCTTGTCGGTTCAGAATGAAAATATTATCAGAAAGAGAACTAGCTTCCAGAGTATGTTTATACATATATGACAACCTTACATATATCATAGATATTTCTTCAATGCCAGTGATCCTATTCAATACCCCGGTGAAGTCTACATCTCCCATTGAATTTCCTTTCACCACTTCAAATAGCATTTTTGCATTTCAGTTGAGATGAGGGAAATCATTTTATGAATTTCCTTTCATCATCTCTTTTGGACAAAATGGGGGCAATCGATTTTACGAATTTCCTTTCACCATTTGTCTTGGACTAGATGGGGGAAATAATTTTATGAATTTCCTTTCACCATTTGTCTTATATTTTATTATAATTTTGAAGTGGGGGAAATCAATTATTTTATGATACCCATCTTGAGGGGCCTCCCAAAGGGAGGGGCTAATCTTAGTTGTGTGACCAGGGATTGAGGATGAAAGAGAAGGGGTGAGGCAGAGTTTCCAGGCATTGAGAATGATTTGCTCATTTGGAGGGCATGTCAAATCATGATCCGTCCAAGGGTGTAAGTTGATTGTTTTCATGATGTTGGATAGGATTTTGGACCAGGCTTCTTCCTAGTTCAAAGAGGAGGAGTTGAAGATTTTGCGGTTCCTTTCTTTCCAAAACTGCTAGAGAATAAAACTAGGTATGAGCTACCAAATCTGATTGAGGATGGGAGAGTGAAATATTTAATTTCTCCATCCCTCAATTGTTTCCTTATGTCGGATCAATTTCTATCATTGGTTCTCATGATGTTGGGTCATTGATCCAAAAGTTGTGAACTGTAGGGGAAAATATTGAGAAGGTGATTTTGAGTCTCCTCCTCATTGCAACATGGATGGCACAAGAGGGACATGTAAATCCTCTTTTCATTAAATTGTCCCAAGTAAGAATGTTTTTTTCATTGTTAACCAAGGAAAGTGTTGATTTTGGGCCATAGCTTTGTGCACCAGATTTTGTTTCGAACGACATATTTTGGGAGGGATTTATGCCCTATGCTGAGGAAATAATCCTTTTGAAGGTTGAAGGTGCATGTGTCGGAGTGTCCTCCTCTTAGGATGTCCTCCCCTTGTTGGTTGAAAATTCTCCTGGAGGTAAGCTTGTCTAGCAGTGGTTGAAGATTTACCTCAGGGGTGATGTTCATCTCTTCGTGAGTGTTTTTCCACTTGTGCCAGGTGACTTTATTTTCTTCAGGAATCTAGAAGTTGGCTACTTTTGGGAGTCCTGTGCCTTTCGTTAAGGGAATAAAAGTACTCGAAGTGGGATCCTTGTCCATAGGCAGAAGATGCTGCCAAGAGTCACTCTAGAAAAGGGTCAAGGTCCCATATTTAAGTTCTCAGAAAGTGTGGTCCATGATCATCCCCTTGTTTTTCTTAGTCGCATTCCAAATAAGAGATCCATGGCCTTGAGCATTCCATCTGATTAGTTCTTTTTCCGGTGTGGTAGGTGTGTATTTTCTCCTCCAAAGGCGTGCCCAAAAGTCTTGAGGACTCTTTAAATATCTCCACCATATTTTTTCACTAGGAATTTGTTGAGGATAGATGGATCTATGATTTTTAGTCCCCCTACATGTTTTGATCTGCACATTTTTTGCCAACTTACAAAATCCCATTTGTGACCATATTTAGTTCCTTTCCAAAGGAAGCTCCTTTGGATGTTTATGATGATGGTGAGGATGAAACTTGGGGAGGAAAGCATCAAGAAAGCATAAAAAGGGAGGGTTTGTAGGACAAACTTGAGGAGGATTAGGCGACTCGGCAAATTAAGGGAGTGAAAATTCCAAGAGGAAAGTTTTTTCCTGAAATTGGATAACAAATCTTCCCCGGAGGTGTTCCTTAATAGATTGTCAATAAGAGGGATGCCAATATATTTGGAAGGGAGGGAGTTGTAGGTGAACCCCAGGAGTTCTATGATATGGCATTGGATCTGGATGGGCATGTTGAAGAATAAGATCTAGGACTTGGAGAGGTTTACTTCCATACTAGAAGCATCACATAAAAGGTTGATCACTCTGTGAATTTGAAGATATTATAGAACTGTGTGGAGTCCCATCATGAGGATATCATCCACTAATTGACTATGCGAGATGGGTGGGGACATTCCATAGAGGGTGAGATCTGAGAGGGAATTATTGGTGATTGTCACTTTGATAGTTGGACTAAGTCCTTCCACCATTAAGATAAAAATAAAGGGATAGATTTGGTCCCCTTGTCTGATACATCTAGAAGGGGAAAAGGGTTTGGAAAGAACTCCATTGACCAGGATGGAGAACAAGGACAACAAAGTGAGATTGACAATCAAGGAGACCAAAGAGGGATCAAAAGCAAAGGCTAGAAGGGTTTCCTTCAAGCAATTCTAGCTAATTTTATCAAAATATTTGGAAAGATCCAGTTTCATAAGCATACTAGGGGACTTAGTCGAATGTAGCGAGTAGATTACTTCGTGTGCTAGAATGATGTCATCCAATAAATTTCTTTCCTCCATGTACGCTGACTGTTCCGGAGAGATGATGAATGGTAGGATGGTTTTGAGATGCCTGGAGATGACCTTCGTGATGAGCTTGTAGATCACATTGCGGCATGCAATGGGTCAAAAATTACTTGGGGAGGTGACTTTGTTCTCTTTTGGAATGAGGAAGGTGGCATGAGATCCTGTAGCACCTGCCCATATTTTCTGGAATCTTCTATGATTTCCCAGACTTCTTCTTCTATCATATCTCAACAATCATGAAAGAAGTCTGTTGTGAATCCATAAAGCCCCGAGGCTTTCCCCATCAGGGTGTCCCTGAGGGATTGATCAAGTTATTTTTGGGGAATTGGATGCATCAAAGACTCATTTTGTTCTTTTGTGACCTTGTTTGGTATGTGCTTGAGGATAGAGTCGATAGCTTGAGTGTGATTGATAGGGGGTTGTGAGAGAAGGTTCTCGTAGTAAGACAAAAGTTCATGCTCTATGTCTGTATGTTTTTAAATTTATAGGCCTTGGTCCAAAACAAGGTGAGTAATTCTATTAGTATGCCAGTGTTGAAGCATCGATATGTGGAAAAATTTGGTGTTTATTTCCCCCTCTTTGAGCCATTGAATGAAATATTTTTGTCTCCAGAGAATTTCTTCCTGTGCCCGTCTTTCTTCCAGTTGTTTGTTTAGAATGGATTTTTGTTCCTTTAGAGATTCAATGAAGCCTTGAAGTTTGATTTGTTGTTGAAGGTTTTGAATTTGGTGATTGAGGATTTTTTGAGCATGGAAAATGTTGCCAAAAGTGGATTTATTCTAGGACTTTAAGTGTTGCTTGAGGTTTTTTAGCTTCTGTTAGAATTTGTACATACGAGTACATGTTGTGATTGCTTCTTCTTTCCACCAAAGTTTTATGTTTTCTTGAAAGTCTCGGGTGTGTGAGACAAAAGTTTTCAAAGAGAAAGGGTTTCCTTCTTGGGGTACCATTCATGTTTATCGAAAGAAGTATGGGCTAGTGGTCAGATCCTGGAGTATCAATCACAGTGGCATACCAAGAGAGGCCATCCAGCATGAGGGGCTCTTATATTAAGAAGAAATATAATATCCAGGATACATGTTGTACCCCCGAGTGTCTATTATACCAAGTGAAGGGTCCATTGTCCATTTCTACGCCAACGAGATTCAACAAGATAATAATTCGGTGGAATTGCTCACTACCATTTCACAATCTGTAGGTACCCCCCTTCTATTCGTCCAAACCAGTTATCATATTGAAATCTCCCCCAATGATCCATCGATGATTTTTGATGTGATTAGCAATCCATGCCAAATGATGGAGGAAGGATGGCATTGATTACAATGTTAAATTACTAAGTAGTGATGATTTAAAAATTAGCTACAGATCTATACATAAGTTTTTCATCCATCTTTGTTTGCATTCAGTTTTTTTAAAGTTTATTAAAGTTTTGAACTAAAATGATTTTAAAATTCCACGGTTGGAGGCAGTAAATGCTTGAGTTTTTAAATTCCAAAGGTGCAGGCAGTAACGTTGACACTGGATTCTTTAAATTCCAAAGGTGCAAGGATTAACATAAGAGAAAGATGAAAGTGAAATATTGAATCCATAATCCATGGCATACACTATCAAATTATACATAAGTGATGATTTAAAAATCAACTACATATTTATATGTAAGTATATCATCCATCTTTGTGTGCATTTAGTTTTTTTTAATGTTAATTAAAGTTTTGAACTAAAACAATTTTAAAATTCCATAGTCACAGACAATAAACACCGGTGTTTTTAAATTACAAAGGTTCATGAAGTAATGTTGACACTAGAGTTTTTAAATTCCAAAGGTGCAGGCAATAACGAAAGAGAAAGAGGGAAGTGAAAACTTGAATCCATAATTTTTTGCTTATACTATTAAATTACAACGCAATGATGATTTAAAAATCAGCCACATATTTATATGTAAGTTTTTCAGCCATCTATATGTGCATTGATTTTTTTTAATATTAACTAAAGTTTTGACCTAAAACAATTTTAAAATTCCACAGTCACAGGCAATAAATGCTGGAGTTTTTAAATCCCAAAGGTGCAGGTAGTAGTGCTGATGCTAGAGTTTTTAAATTCAAAAGGTGCAGACAGTAAAATAAGAGAAAGAGGGAAGTGAAATCTTGAATCCATAATCCGTTCCTTACACTATCAACTTACTAAGAAGTGATGATTTAAAAACCAGATACAGATTTATACGTAAGTTTTTCAACCATCTTTGTTTGCATTAAACTTTTTTTAATGTTAATTAAAGTTTTGAGATAAAATGATGCCGACCGCACTACTCGGAGCACGACCGCGCCTCTCAGGACCTTCTTTCTCTCACAGCCCGAAGAACTCAACGGTTCTTCTAATTCCCAATTGGGAATTCTACACCCCACAGGTTCTCTCAGCTTGACCCTCTCTACTTCCTTTAAAAAGGATCGGCGCTCGCGGCTTCGCGAGTCCGATAGTCCAACACTACCCCCTTCAGATCCCCGAGATCCGAGGCCTCGGTCGATGTTGACCTTCCTTTCATCTACCGGGACTTTAGTTCTGTCACAGTCTCGCTACGTCGCAGCCTTCAACGATACTTCTCCGCCTTCTGAGTCCCGATGTTCCAAGACGCCGACACTCCGATGAGCTCGCCACCTCGTCTTTTCGCGACCTCGCCACCCGCGAGACAAATCTCTTGACCTTTCAACTCCCGAGACCCGATGCCCCGAGATCACCTGCCACGTCACCACTCTTGTGGTCCCCGCGAATTTTGAAATTCCTCGGAACTCCGCACCTCGCGATCTCCACGGCTAATTTCCAATTGCTTCCACATGAAATGTTGATATGCTCTATCCACGAATAGAGTCATGCTCCTCGTGATTGTGATCGACACCCCTACTCTCCCAGACTTCGAACTTATTCTGCCTGCACTGTAGACTTCACGTCCACTTTCCACTTACCGCAATCCCCGAACAAGAAGTGTCTCTCCACGAGACTTGTGCGTCAACCTGCTCGCTTCTTTTCGACTTGCTTGCACAACTTCCCCGCTCTCTTTTAATAACCTTGAAGGTCTATCCCTCCTGAGCTTCGATGACTTCAATTTCCTCAGAAATAACTCTTGCACGCACCCCTTGCGACAAATCTTCAAACATGCCTAAGTGTTGAAGTCACTCGACTCTGCGCACTCCTGCAGCAGCAGTCTTTCAGTCTCTTTACTCAGAATCGCAACTTTGAGTCTTCGTCCAGCCTGCACACGCCTTGCACGACTCTAGTGTCAAATATGCACTTCTGAGAACTTAGAACAAAAGTTACCTCTACTTGAACCCTTCTGTCAACTCACTCC
Organism: Picea engelmannii; assembly: GCA_009831015.1. NCBI lineage: Eukaryota > Viridiplantae > Streptophyta > Pinopsida > Pinales > Pinaceae > Picea > Picea engelmannii. Next base: position 1,310,660 of record ML783412.1, on the reverse strand, counting down.
TTGCGGACAATTCGACTGCACTCCTTGCAGGAATTCTCTGGTTCAAGATAGAGAAATAATTGAAACTAACTCCTTGTTCTCACAGACTTCATTTCAACCATGAAATCACATACACAACATATAAAATAAAATGCATGACAAGAAGCAAACATTCATGAGCAGGATATCATCAATACACAGAGAATAACACAACCATGGAATTGAATCAAAGCTTTCTTCTATTAATTCAATATCTGTACATGGAGGTTCTTCAAATGCTTCTCTGCATGCTCTTCTCTTCAGAATGCTTCAGTGATATTTGATAATGTACAAAGGAGGGTGTCTATATCCCGTTTCCCTCTCGAGCTCTAAAGCTATCAAATATAGAATTAAATATTCTATCTACCTTTACATTAATTCTATTAAATGCCTCATCTACCTAAGGACGTGAGCTTAAAGGCTCAAGGTCCATTACAATGTACAAGTGCGCTTCATTAATTTCACACATTAATGTTTGGCACAACAAATATCAAGGTGTTTCAAAATTTGTGCTGGCGTTGTCCAGCTGTCTTCCTCTCCACGCTGGCTCGTTTGTTGAGTAGTCGATGCTCCTGCATCATAAACCAATTTTAAAATTCCACAGTCGCATGTAGTAAACCCTGGAGTTTTTAAATTCCAAACGTCCAGGAAGTAACACTCATGTTGGAGTTTTTAAATTCCAAAGGTACATGCAATAACGAAAGAGAAAGAGGGAAGTGAAATCTTGAGTCAAGAATATGTTTCTTACACTATCAAATTAGTAAGCAATGATGATTTAAAAATAAGCTACAGATTTATACGTAAGTTTTTCGACCATCTCTATGTGCATTCAGTTTTTTTAATGTTAATGAATGTTTTGAACTAAAACAATTTTAAAATTCCACAGTTACAGGAAGTAAACGATGGAGTTTTTAAATTCCAAAGGTGCAGGAAGTAACGTTGACCCTGGAGTTTTTAAACTCCAAAGATGGAGGTAGTAATGAAAGAGAAAGAGGGAAGTGAAATCTTCGATCCAAAATCCGTTGATTAGACTATCAAATTACTAAACAGTGATTATTTAAAAATCAACTACATATTTATACGAAATTTTTTCATGCATCTCTTTGTGCGTTCAAGTTTTTTAATGCTAATTAAAATTTTGAACTAAAACAATTTTAAAATTCCACTATCTCAGGCAGTACACGCTAGAGTTTTTAAATTCCAAAGGTGTAGGAAGTAATGTTGACGTTGGAGTTTGTAAATTCCAAATGTCTAGGCAATAAATAAAGAGAAAGAGGGAAGTGAAATACTAGATCCAGAATCCGTTGATTACACTATCAAATTACTATGCAGAGATGATTTAAAATCAACTACATATTTATACGTAATTTTTTCAGTCATCTTTGTGTGCATTCAATTTTTGAATGTTAATTAAAGTTTAGAGCTAAAAAATAATTTAAATTCTGCAGTCGCGGGCACTAAATGATGAAGTTTTTAAATTCCACAGTCGCGGGTAATAAATGGAAGAGAAAGAGGGAAGTGAAAACTTGAATATAGAATTCGATGCTTACACTATCAAATTACTAAGAAATTATGTTTTAAAAATCAACCATAGATTTATACATAATTTTTTCAACCATCTCTATGTGCATTTAGTTTTTTTAATGTTAATTAAAGTTTAGAACTATAACAATTTTAAAATTCCACAGTCGCAGGCAGTAAATGCTAGAGTTTTTAAATTCCAAAGGTACGGGTAGTAACGTTGACGTTGGAGATTTTAAATTCCAAAGGTGTAGGAAGTAACGAAAGGGAAAGGGGGAAGTGAAATATTCAATCCAGAATCTGTTGCTTACGTTATCAAATTACTAAGCAGTGATGATTTAAAAATAAGATACATATTTATACATAATTTTTTTAGGCATCTTTGTTTTCATTCGTTTTTTTTAATGTTAATTAAAGTTTTGAACTAAAACAATTTTAAAATTCCATAGTCGCAGGCAGTAAACATTGTAGGTTTTAAATGCCAAAGGTTCAGGCCTTAACACTGACGTTGGAGTTTTTAATTTACAAAGGTGCATGTAGTAACATTAGAGAAAGAGAGAAGTGAAATCTTGAATCCATAATCCATTTCTTCTATAATCAAATTACTAAGAAGTGATGATTTAAAAACAAGCTACATATTTATACGTAAGCTTTTCATCCATCTCTGTGTGCATTTAGTTTTTTTAATGTTAATTAAAGTTTTGAAATAAAATAGTTCTAAAGTTCCCCAGCTAGAGGAAATAAATTCTAGAGTTTTTAAATTCCAAAGGTGCAGACCGTAACACTGATGCTGGAGTTTCTAAATTTCAAAGGTGCATGCAGTAACATAAGAGAAAGGGGGAAGTGGAATCTTGAATCCGGAATCTATTGCTTACACTATCAAATTACTAAGCGATGATGATTTAAAATAAGCCACAGATTTATACGTAAGTTTTTCAACCATATCTATGTGAATTTAGTTTTTTTAATGTTAATTAAAGTTTTGGACTAAAACAATTTTAAAATTCCACAATCGCAGGCAGTAAACGCTGGAGGTTTTAGATTCTAAAGGTGCAGGCAGTAGCGCTGACACTATAACTTTTAAATTGCAAAGGTACATGCAGTAATGAAAATGAAAGAGGGAAGTGAAATATTGAATCCATAATGTGTTGCTTACACTATGAACTTACTAAGAAGTGACGATTTAAAAAAGAGTTAAAAATTTATGCGTAATTTTTTCAGCCATCTTTATTTTCATTCAGGTTTTTTAATGTTAATTAAAGTTTTTAACTAAAACAATTTTAAAATTCCACATTCATAGGTAGTAAATGATGGAGGTTTTAAATTGCAAATGTGTAGGAAGTAATGCTCATGGTGGAAGATTTAAAGTCTAATTGTGCAAGCAGTAACGAAAGAGAAAGAGAGAAGTGAAATCTTGAATCCAGAATCCGCTGCTTACACTATCGTATTACTAAGCAGTGATGATTTAAAAATCAACTACAAATTTATACGTAATTTGTTTATCCATTTCTGTGTGGATTATGTTTTTTTAATGTTACTTAAAGTTTTGAACTAAAAAAATTTTAAAATTCTAGAGTCGCAGGCAGTAAACGCTAGATTTTTTAAATTCCAGAGGTGCAAATAATAACATCGACGCTAGAGTTTTTAAATTACTAATGAAAGAGAAAGAGGGAAGTGAAATACTGAATCTAGAATCTGTTGCTTACACTATCAAATTACTAAGCAATGATGATTTAAAAATGAACTACATATTTATACGTAAGTTTTTCAGTCATCTTTGTTTGCATTCCATTTTTTTAATGTTAATTAAATTTTTGAACTAAAACAATTTTAAAATTCCACCGTCGCGGGTAGTAAATGCTGGAGTTTTTAAATTTCAAAGGTGCAGGAAGTAACACTGAAGCTGGAGTTTTTAAAATCCAAAGGTGCAGGTCGTAACAGAAGAGAAAGAGGGAAGTGAAATCTTGAATCTAGAATCCGTTGCTTACACTATCGACTTACTAAACAGTGATAATTTAAAATCCAACTACAGATTTATACGTAAGTTTTCAGCCATCTCTATGTGCATTCATTTTTTTTAATGTTAAATAATTTTTTTAACTAAACATATTTTAAAATTCCACAGTCGCAGGAAGTAACTAAAGATAAAGAAAAGTGAAATCTTGAATCCAAAATCTATTGATTACACTATCAAATTACTATGCAGTCATGATTTAAAAATCATCTACAGATTTATATGTATTTTTTTCATCCATCTATGTGTGCATTCAGTTTTTTTCAATGTTAATTAAAGTTTTGAACTAAAACTATTTTAAAATTCCATAGTTGCAGGAAGTAAATGTTTGAGTTTTTAAATTCCAAAGGTTCAGGAAGTGATGGTGATACTGGAGTTTTTAAATTCCAAAGGTTCATGCAGTAATGGAAGAGAAAGATCGAATTGAAATCTTGAATCCAAAATCTGTTGATTACATTATCAAATTATTAACCAGTGATGATTTAAAGATCAACTATAGGTTTATACGTAAATTTTTCAGTCATCTCAGTGTGCATTCTATTTTTTTAATGTTAATTATTATTTTAGTTATTTTTGTTTATTAGTTTTTCCGTGACATGTGGGACTAAACTGTGGCTAAGAAACCACGACTCAGGGGCATCTAAGTTGTCAAAAACACCCGGGGATTGCACCCGGCCTGAGCCACACAAACCCTTAGCATGGATGGATTTTTTGTGCCCACAGGTTTCGAACCGTTGACTTTAACATCACAGAGTGCCTTAATAACACACTCTGTCACCGACTCTCCTACACCTCGGGGACAATGTTAATTAAAGTTTTGAACTAAAATAATTTTAAAATTCCACAGTCGTAGGTAGTAAACGATAGAGTTTTTAAATTCCAAAGGTGCAGGCAGTAAACACTGGAGTTTTTAAATTCCAAAGGTGCATGCAGTAATCCTAACACTAGAGTTTTTAAATTCCAAAGGTGCATGCAGTAACGGAAGATAATGAGAGAAGTGAAATCTTGAATCCAGAATCCATTGCTTACACTATCAAATTACTAAGCATGGATGTTTTAAAAATCAACTACCAGATTTATACGTAAGTTTTTCATCCATCTCAGTGTGCATTCAATTTTTTTAATGTTAATTAAAGTTTTGAACTAAAATAGTTTTTTAATTCCACATTCACGAGTAGTAAGGGCCAACGTTTTTAAATTATGAAGGTGCAGGAAATAATGTTGACGCTGGAGTTTTTAAATTCCAAAGTTGCAGGAAGTAACAAAGGAGAAAGAGGGAAGTGGAATCTTGAATCCATAATCCATTGCTTACACTATCAAATTACTAAGCAATGATGATTCAAAAATCATCTATAGATTTATAGGTAAAATTTTCAGCCATCTCTATGTGCATTCCGTTTTTTTAATGTTAATTAAAGTTTTCAACTAAAACAATTTTAAAATTCCATAGTCGCAGGCAGTAAACGCTCGAGTTTTTAAATTCAAAAGGTGCAACAAGTAACATTGAAGCTGGAGTTTTTAAATTCCAAAGGTGCAGGCAGTAACGAAACAGAAAGAGGGAAGTGAAAATTTGAATACATAATTCATTGCTTACACTATCAAATTACTAAGCAATGATGTTTTAAAAATCAACCACATATTTGTACAAAAGGTTTTCATCCATCTCTATGTTTATTGAGGTTTTTTAATGTTAATTAAATATTTGAACTAAAACAATTTTAAAATTCCATAGTCGCAGACAGTAAATACTTCATATTTTAAATTCCAAAGGTGCAAGGAGTAACGCTGATGCTGGAGTTTTTAAATTCCAAAGGTGTAGGTAGTAGCGGAAGAGAAAGAAGGAAGTGAAATCTTGAATCCAGAATTCATTGATTACTTTATCAAATTACTAAGCAGTGATGATTTAAAAATGAGATACATACTTATGCGTAAATTATTCAGCGATCTCTGTGTGCATTCATTTTTTTTAATATTAATTAAAGTTTTAAACTAAAACAATTTTAATATTCCACAGTCATAGGCAATAAACACTAGAGTTTTTAAAACACAAAGGTGCAGGAAGTAATGCTGACGTTGGAATTTTTAAATTCCAAAGGTGTAGGAAGTCACACTGACATTGGATTTTTTAAATTCCAAAGGTCCAGTAAGTCACGAAAGAGAAAGAGGGAAGTGAACTATTGAATCAAGAATTTGTTTCATACACTATCAAATTACTACGCAATGATGATTTAAAATTCAATTACAGATTTATACGTAATTTTTTCAACCATCTTTGTTTGCATTGAGTTTTCTTAATGCTAGTTAAATTTTTGAACTAAAACAATTTTAAAATTCCACAACCGCAGGCAGTAAACACTGGAGTTTTTAAATTCCAAAGGTGTAGGTAGTAACGTTCATGATGGATCTTTTAAATTCCAAAGGTGCATGCATTAATGGAAGAGAAAGAGGTAAGTGAAATTTTGAATGCAGAATCCTTTGCTTACACTATCAAATTAATCAACAGTGTTGATTTAAAAATCATCTACAGATTTATACTTAGGATTTTCAGCCGTCTCTTTGTGCATTAATTTTTTTTTAATATTAATTAAAGTTTTGAACTAAAACTGTTCTTAAATTCCACAGTCATAGGTAGTAAACAATGGATTTTTTAAATTTTGAAGGTGCATGCAGTAACGCTGACGATGGAGTTTTTAAATTCCAAAGGTGCAGGAAGGAATGGAAGAGGAAAAGGGAAGTGAAATCTTGAATCCATAATAAGTTGCTTACAATATCAAATTACCAAGAAGTGATGATTTAAAAAACTACTACATATTTATACGCAAGTTTTTCAGCCATCTCTATGTGCATTCATTTTTTTTAATGTTAATTAAAGTTTTGAACTAAAACAATTTTAAAATTCCACATTCGGAGGAAGTAAACTCTTGGGTTTTTAAATTCCAAAGGTGTAGGCAGTAACGTTGATGCTGGAGTTTTTAAATTCCAAAGGTGCAGGAAATAATAGAAGAGAAAGAGGGAAGTGAAATCTATAATCCAGGATCTATTGATTACACTATCAAATTTCTAAGCAATTATGATTTAAAAACCAGCGACAGATTTATACGTAAGTTTTTCAGCCATCTCTATGTCCATTCAGGTTCTTTAATGTTAATGAATGTTTTGAACTAAAACAATTTTTTTAACAGCCTCCTCGTTACGACAACAACTCTTTAACAGGTGCAAATATTTTTTTATTTTTTTTTGTTTAAGGTGTGTGCGCTCGTGTAAAAAGAACCAGACACACTGGACTCTATGACGCCACCCGACGACTAACAAGACGCACCCATGATGATCACAATAAGAAGACATAAGGCACTCAACAAGTAACTGCAAGCAGTAAACGACCAAGGACATAAGGCGCACAACAAGTAACTGCAAACGTTTAACGACATACTGGGTTATGCATGGTACGATCACAAAAGGAAGAATCCATAGTAGTAGGTTTTACTATTTCTGCACAGGAAAGCAGGGCGTTTAATCTTAGTTCTCTGCTCCAGAGAGAGAGAAGGTCAGATAGGCTCCTGGCCGACTGCTCAGGCAGAAACTAGTAATCTCCGTCAGGTGTGTCGCAAGAGTGGAAACCCTTCCTTTAAAGGGCTCGAGACTCTTGATACGGCACTGGATTCCTTACACCAAAAACAAACACGCACACAGACTCATACACTAGGCTACAAGGAGGTGACTATATCCCTCTCGACACTAGCAGACCAAGAATGCAAGCCAACCAAGCACAACCAAATCAATGGACGACCACGACCTCTATGGATGACGCAAGTTAGAAGGACTCCAAAACAACCACTCATAATCAATTCATGCAACTGAATAACACCACGGGGGCCACAATCTAAAGATTGAAACAAGCAAGGGATGGAGGTTCCTTACACATAATTACCCGTTAAAAACATAAGTTCTCCATAAATGTTACATCCCCTCCAAGTGACATCCAAAATATCTAGGTGATGGCCCTTAAACTCCCTACTCATACCCTATGTGAGGGACTTTAAACCACTTACTCCTAATCCTAGAGTGATACAATCTTTATTTCAATTTTGCATTCAAGGTCAAGATAGAAGATACTATTTCTCTTATAATAAAGGAATGTGTTTACTACCCTATATTTATTTATTTATTTATTTTTGTTTCTCTTTTTTTTTTTATCCCACCATATTCCATAGATCCACGGTTGTTAGTGTTTCGCATGGCACCAGTAAAAATATAGCCTGATGTCCATTTATAATGATAATATATTTTATATATTTTAACCCATATTGAGTGATGAAGTGAATTTATATCGTATAAATCATAAATTAGGAAAGAGTCAAAATTACAAAAACTTAATAAGTTAAAAGTGTTTTTATAGAACTAACTTCTAATCGTGAAGATAAACATCAAAATTAGAATGAGTCAACAAATTAGAAGGTAAAACCTTCGGCGAGAGTTATCGCTTCTGGGACGACATATTTCCGGGACGACATATTTCTGGGACCACATGATATTAGGTGGTTTTTTGGCACATGGTCTTTTGCCGATGGTTTTCTATTTCTAGTTAAGGAATTAGGGTTTTGGACTAACCCAGGTCATTGGGTTAGGGTTTTGGATGCCGCTGGCTCCTATATGTATATTGTATTGTAAATAATGTAACACAATGTATGAATATAATATATGTTCGTTTTCCCGGTTTGGGTTTCCAGGTGAAAAATCTCTGAGTAATGTTTGTATTTGCCATTGTACCTTTTCTATTATTTTCTGAATATTAGTTTGCAGTAGATATTGTACAAGGTTAGAATTTACATTTGGTATCAGAGCTTTATTGGCTTCAGGGGGACGCCTTTGTCGTCAAGGGTTTGGCTCGGGACTATGATAAGCCTTGTTACAGTGGGAGATC
>ML783412.1:1233778-1293640 GCA_009831015.1 Picea engelmannii | reverse complement strand
TGTCCTCTAAATTCGACATGAAGGATCTTGGTGCTTCAAATTTCATTTTTGGCATGGAAATTAAAAGAGATCGAAAAAGGAGGAAACTCTGGTTAAATCAGAGAAAATATGTCGAGACAATATTGCAGAGGTTTAATATGCAGTAATGTAAACCGGTTAAGGTTCCTATTCTTGTTGGTGTAAAGTTATCTGTGGATCAGTGTCCCAAGACACATGAAGAAGAGGAGCACATGTCTCATGTTCCATATGCGAGTGCAGTTGGAAGTTTGATGTATGAAATGGTCTGTACTAGACCGAACATTGCACATGCAGTGGGAGTTTTGAGCAGGTATATGTCAAAACCAGGGAAGGAGCATTGGACAACAGTAAAAAGAGTTTTCAGGTATTTGCATGGCACTGCTAGCTATGGCTTATGCTACGAAGGCAGACTAGGATTGGACATAGTGGTTGATATACATGGCTTTGTGGATGCAGACTGGGCTAGAGATTTGGATCGTAGGAGATCTACAAGCGGGTATGTGTTTAACCTGTTTGGAGGAGCAATAAGTTGGATGAGCAAAAGACAGGTTGTAGTGGCACTTTCAACTACAGAATCTGAATACATGGCAACCACTCATGCAAGTAAGAAGCAGTATGGTTACAAAGATTGTGTTCAAGTATGGGTTGGTACAAGAAGCTGTAAGGATAGAGTGTGACAGTCAGAGTGCAATTTTCTTGGCGAAGAACCCTGCTTATCATTCAAAGACAAATCACATTGATGTTCATTATCATTTTGTAAGAGACATGATTGAAGAAAATAAAGTATCACTGATGAAGGTGGACACTTTGAAGAATGTTGCTGATTCATTAAAAAAATCTGTGAGCACTGAGAAGTTCTCTTGGTGTAGAGGATCCATGGGCATTGTTGCCTTGGATTGTTGACTATGTAACTCTGTAACCCCCTATGTGCAAAGAAAAAAACAAGTGGGAGAATGTTGGGTATGTGTTATATTCTTTGCACGAGACAGAGTGTCTGAGCGCCTATGCTGGACGCGCAGGGGGGTTAGAGGGGAGGTGCAGGGGGGCCGACATATTTCCGCTGGGCCTACATATTTCTTGGATGACATATTTCTGGGACGACATATTTCTGGGACCACATGATATTAGGTGGTTTTTCGGCACATGGTCTTTTGCTGATGGTTTTCTATTTCCGGTTAAGGAATTAGGGTTTTGAACTAACCCAGGTCATTGGGTTAGGGTTTTGGATGCCGCTGGCTCCTATATGTATATTGTATTGTAAACAATATAACACAATGTATGAATATAATATATGCTAGTTTTCCCGGTTTGGGTTTCCAGGTGAAAAATATCTGAGTAATGTTTGTATTTGCAATTGTATCTTTTCTGTTCTTTTCTGAATATCAGTTCGAAGTAGATATTGTACAAGGTTAGAATTTACAAGATCTACCTGTAGATTTAGATCTCCATCTTGAAGGTTTACCAGGGTTCTTGTCTTGGGTATGCCCTCTTACAAGTAAAGAATCTGTGTTGTGACCATCCATGCTTTTTCACCTCATCTCTTCAGATAATAAGGATGCAACTACATCCTCATACTTCAATGTAGATTGAGTGGTACTACCTATTGCTACAACCAAATTATCCCAAGAGTCTGGAAAAGAACATAACAAAGTAATACACTGATCTTCTTCTGCAATCGTAATATTAACAGATCCAAGTTGACTTACCAGAGTATTAAAGGCATTTAGATGTTCTGTCAAAGAATCTCCATCTTCCATCCTAAGATGATACGGTTTCTTTTGAAGAAACAACTTGTTTACCAGGGACCTTGATTGATACAAATTCCCTAACTTATCCCATAGTTCCTTGGCTGTAGATTCTCCTGAGACATTCAATAACACTGAATTTTCCAGGCAGAGTCGAATAGCACTCCTTTCTCTCCTGTCCAACTTGTCCCAATCTTCCTTCGACATACTAGTTGTTGGTGTACTAGTAGTTTGTGTACTGGTAGGTTGTGTACCAATAGCCTATGTGCTTGTAGACGATGTACCAGTAAGCTGTGTACCAGGATCCACATCGATCCATTATTCTTTTTCTACAAGAAGGTCCTCCATCTTGAGCTTCCATAGCTCAAAGATTTTACCATTGAACTTCTCTATCTCGATTCTAGATGAGCTTGCTAGTCCTCTTTCTTTACTCGAATCTCCACTGCAAAATATCCCACTAAACCCAGGTTTATCACAGACCCAAGATAAACTTGATCTATCAAGACCGAGCCAAACCCTCAGCAAAAAAGGCATCCCTTTGAAGCCAAAAATGAGCTCTGATACCACATGTAATTTTTAAACCCGTGAAGTAAAGCAATGCATATAGATTCTTAAGCAATACATAAATTAATCAATGTCTCATACACAGAGTACATAGAGATTTTATACCAGAAACCCTCAACCAGGAAAACCTTTCTTATTTTCATTATATCGAATTTCACCGTTCGCCATACAATATATACAATGTTTTTAGGTATTCCGTAGATACCAAAACCCTAATCCATTAATCTGGGATTAATTTACAAATTCGCTAAAAATAGCAAAAACCAGCCAAAAAATTCGCTAAAAATAGCTGCGCGTAACCAAGGGGGGGCATACCTGCCCCCCCCCTGGGACCCCCCTAGGAAAGCACCCAGTGCACACAACAGAGCTCTAGGTGAAGGGATCGTCAGACGCAATTGTTGTATCTAACGCGCCCACACACACACAAATGCAAAGAATATAACACATACCCAACAGTTATGCTGCAAGTTCCCAGCTAAAATGTGGAGAATCTCTCCTTTTCTATAGCGAATGGCAGCCCGAAAACTTGCAGGTCCTGGATTTCCCTTGGAGGCTCCGTCGAAGTTTATTTTATGATACCCATCTTGCGGGGCCTCCCAATGGGAGGGATTGATCTTAGTTGTGTGACTTGGGATTGGGGTTGAAAGAGAAGGGGTGAGGCGAAGTCGTCATGCATTGAGAATGATTTTCTCATTTGGTAGGCATATCAAATCCTGATTCATCCAAGGGTGTAAGTTGATTGTTTCCTTGATGTTGGATAGGATTTTGGACCAGATTTCTTTCCATTTCAAAGAGGAGGAGTTGAAGATTCTGCGGTTCATTTCTTTCCAAATCTGTTAGAGAATAAATCCAAGTAGTAGCTACCAAATCCGATTGAGGATGGGAGAGTGAAATATTGAATCTCACCATCCCTCAATTGTTTCCCTTATTCTGAATCGGTTTCTATCATAAGTTCTCATGATGTTGGCACATTGATCCCAAATTTGTGAACTGTAGGGGAAAATATTGAGAAGGTAATTTTGAGTCTCCTCCTCATTGCAACATAGATGACACCAAGAAGGACCTGTAAACCCTCTTTTCATTAAATTTTCCCAAGTAAGAATGTTGTTGTTCATCATTAACCAAAGGAAAGTGTTGATTTTGGGCCAAAGCTTTGTGCCCCATATTTTGTTCCGAACGACGTCTTTTGGGAGGGATTTATGCCCTGCATTGAGGAAATAAGCCTCTTGAAGGTTGAAGGTGCCTATGTTGGAGTGCCCCCCTCATAGGATGTCCTCCCCATGTTGGCTGAAAATTCTCCTGGAGGTAAGATTGTCTAGTAATGGTTGAACATTTACCTCAGGGGGGATGTTTAGCTCTTTGTGGGTGTTTTTCCACTTACACTAGGTGACTTTATTTTCTTCAGGAATCCAGAAGTTGGCTACTTTTTGGAGTCTTTCACCTTTCGTTAAGGGAATAAAAGTACTCAAAGTGTGAACTTTGTCCACGGTTGGAAGCTGCTACCAAGAGTCTCTCTAGAAAAGGGACGAGGTCCCATCTTAAAGTGCCTACAAATCACGGTCCATGATCATCCCCTTTTTTTCTTGGTCACATTCCAAATAAGAGATCTAGGGCCTTGATCATTCCATCTAATTAGTTATTTTTCCGGTGTGGAAGGTGTGTATTTTCTCCTCCAAAGGCGTGCCCAAAGGTATTGAGGCCTCTTTAACCATCTCCACCAAATTTTTACAATGAAGAATTTGTTGAGATAAATGGATCTATGAGTGAGAGTCCCCCTGCATGTTTTGGTCTGCACGTTTTTTTCTAACTTACCAAATCCCATTGGCAACCATATTTAGTTCCTTGCCAAAGGCAGCTCCTTTGGATGTTTCTAATGATGACGAGCATGAAGCTTGGGGTGGAAAGCGTCGAGAAGTTGTAAAAAGGGAGGGCTTGTGGGACAAAATTGAGGAGAATGAGGCGACTCGGCAAATTGAGGGAGCAAAAATTCTAGGAGGAAATTTGTTTCCTAAAATTGGATAACAAATCTTCCTAGGAGGTGTTCCTTAATAGATTGTCGATAAGAGGGATTCCAAAATATTTGGAAGGGAGGGAGCTATGGGTGAACCCTAAGAGTTTTGTGATATGGCATTGGATCTGGATGGGCATGTTGAATAAGAAGATCTGGTACGTGGAGAGGTTTACTTCCTTACCAGAAGCATCACAGAAAAGGTTGATCACTGAGCGAATTCAAAGACATTATCGAACTATGGGGAGTCCCATCATGAGTATATCATCCACGACTTGACTGTGTGATATGGGCGAGGAGATTCAATGGAGGGTAAGACTTGAGAGTAAATGATCGGTGACTGCCTCTTTGATAGTTCGACTAAGTCCTTCTACCATTAAGATAAAAAGAAAGGGAGAGAGTGGGTCCCTTTGTATGATATCTCTGGAAGGGGAAAAGGTTTTGGAGGGAACTCCATTGACCATGATGGAGAACAAGGCTGATGAAGTGACATTGACAATATAGGAGACCTAAGAGGGGTCGAAACCAAAGGCTAGAAGTTTTTCCTTCAAGTAATTCCAGCGAATTTTATCAAAATATTTGGAAAGATCCAATTTCAGAAGCATACCAGGGGACTTAGTCGAATGTAGCAAGTAGATTACTTTGTGTACTAGAATGATGTCATCCAAGATCTGTCTTCCCTCCATGTAACCTGACTGTTCTGGAGAGATGATGAATGGTAGGATGGTTTTGAGAGGCTTGGTGATGACCTTCGTGATGATCTTGTAGATCACATTACAACATGCAATGGGTCGAAAATGACTTGGGGAGGTGACTTTGTTATCTTTTGGAATGAGAGTGAGGAAGGTGGCGTTTAGATCCTATAGGACCTGCCCATATTTTCTGGAATCTTCTATGATTTCCTAGACTTCTTCTCGTATCATATCTCAGTAATGGTGAAATAAGTCTGTTGTGAATCCATCAGGCCCTGGGGATTTTCCCATCGGGGTGTCCCTGAGGGCTTGATCAACTTATTCTTGGGTTATTGGATGGATCAAAGCCACATTTTGTTCTTTGGTGACCTTGTTTGGTATGTTCTTGAGGATATGGTTGATATCTTGAGTGCGATCGATATGGTGTTGTGAGAGAAGGTTCTTGTAGTAAGACAAACATTCTTGTTCTATGTCTACATGTTTTTGAATTTCTAGGCCTTGGTTCAAAATAAGGTGAGTAATTTGATTAGTAAGGAGACGTTGAAGAATCGATCTGTGGAAAAAATTGGTGTTTCTTTCCCCCTCTTTGAGCCATTGAATGCGAGATTTTTGACTCCAAATAATTTCTTCCCACACCTATCTTTCTATCAATTGTTTGTTGAGAATGGATTCTTGTTCCTTTAGAGATTCAATGAAGTCTTGAAATCTGATTTGTTGTTGAAGATTTTGAATTTGCTGATTGAGGATTTCTTGAGCGTGGAAAATCTTGCCAAAAGTGGATTTTTTCCAGGACTGTATGTGTTGCTTGAGGTTTTTTTATCTTCTGTTGGAATTTGTACATAGGAGTACGTATTGTGATTGCTACTTGTTTCCACTAGAGGATTATGTTTTCTTGAAAGTTCAGGTGTGTCAGCCAGAATTTTTGAAAGAAAAAGGGTTTCCTACCTGGGGTACCATTGATGTTTATCGAAAGAAGTATCGGCCAGTGGTCAGATCTTGGAGTGCCAATCACAGTGGAATGCTAAGAGAGGACATCTATATTGAGGGGTTTTGAGATTAAGAAGCGATCTAATATAGATCAGACATGTTGTACCCCCACGATTCTATTAGACCAAGTGAAGGGTCCATTGTCTGTTTCTATGTCAATGAGATTCAACAAGCTAATGATTCAGTGGAATTGCTCGCTATCATTTCAAAATCTGCGGGTACCCCCCTTATTTTCCTGCAGACTAGTTATCATATTGAAATCTCCCCCAATGATCCATTGATGATTGTCGATGTGATTAGCAATCCATTCCAAATGATGGAGGAAGACTTATGTTGATTACACTATCAAATTAATTAGTAGTGATGTGATGCATCCCCCCTCCCCTTCCAGGGTTCTGCAACCTCACGGTCTCTAAATCGTTTCAATTGTTGAGTCATATCGAATCTTCAGGCTCCTTAATGAACCCAAATCAATTATACATAGGCCCCTTTCCTTCCTTTGGCGCAGGGATTGTGACACCCGCACCCTCTGTCTACGCATTTTGGCACTCTTCAGTTCATGACCACAATCTCCTTTTCATGAGCCCCTTATTCATATGCCCCTAGGTTGTGCCCTTATGCTAATGCATGATTGTGGGTGCAGGAAAGAGTGGTTTCCACAATATTTCATGATCTTACCCCTTTCTGGATCTTACGCTCCAGAATTACTTCAAGTCTTCGGGCTTCAGCTATTTCAGTTCTCAAACTGAAACTCCACAGTAAATTTCCCCAGATCTCTCGATCTAGTGACAAGTGTCCGATCACAGATAGACGACTCTCAACTCTAAAACTCTTAGGGTTTCAAATGTTTCAACATTCCAACCTCTTCCTTCCCTTGGATCGTCCAGCCCATTGATACGTATTCCCTCTAGATCCAATAGTCCAGATTCGTTCTGGCCCTTCGGCTCTCCGTGCTTCGAGTATATCAAGTTTCAAACCTTGAGAGATTCTCTCTCCTGTGCATGTGAGTGTTAATATTCATGCACCTTCCTCTGATCAGATGATGGTCAATACTTCACGCTCAGATACAATGGATGGGATCTGTTCTTTTATCTGCACTCCCTTTGTTCATTGAACTCAAATCTGATGGCTCAGATTCCACCTCACAACCAATCTAATGGCTGTGGTCACTCTTTTTCCTGAGATTTAGACTTCTCCCAACTTGGAATAATTAGTCCACATCCAAAGATCTTGGCCTCTGAACTTCTTCTTGTGAACTCGACTCCTGGTCTTGCTTCTCTCTTGCAAGCGTTATCGCTTCTGAGCTTATGGACTCAGAACAAGTCCGACTCCTATGCAGGTTTTTCGTTACTCCTATTGATCTTGATCTCCTTGAATATTTCGACCTCCCATGCACACCTTGCGTTCTTGGGATTTAGTTAACTCAGTTCGAAGGATTTCTTGCAAAGAAATGCTTCTCGCCCTACTATCTTTCTCCTGGCTCAATGCACACCTTGCAGAACTTCTCCTTACAGAGTGTTCAGTAAGTCTGTCTTTCTCCGAACTCAATACAAAGTTCCTTCTGTGCACACTTGCACCCACTTGATGCCCACCTGGACGAGCTCTAAAAAATTCTCAATAAATCTGTCTCTATGTGCTTTCTCTTCATAGCTTCTACTCCAAGGTATTCATAATCCTTGAGGTTCCTCTTGAGTTTGTGATCGCTCTGGTGCACCCTTCTGACACATTCTTTTCTGACTCTGCAGAGTTTATATGCGCATTCCTTGCGCTAGCTACAAAATCTCAAATGTTCTATTGTGCACTCCTGTCACAGCCTAAAGAACCTAGAATGATATTTCAAACTCAAACAAAGTTAGAGAAATATATCTTCCTACTGTAAATGAAACGTATCATACATCTTCAACATTCATTCATAAAATACATAAACACATGAACAACAATATGCAGGAAAAACTTCTTTTCTATTATCTCTGTGTATCTATACAGATGTTTACATAAAAACTAGACTGCAACAAAGTCCCAGTTCTCTCTTTTTCAGAACTTCTAAGACCTCCTAAGGGCTCTCTACCCAGACCTCTCTCTCTCTTCTTTTCTACCTTTTACAAAAGAGGGATCTACGAACTTAATTCTCTTCACTACCTTAGTTTCATTACTATCTTAGCTACGACACCATACTTCTATGGCTACATTACATAAATGAATGTCCAGACCTAACTACGATATGGACCTGCTACATGTAGCCATTTAAGGCAACCCAAACCACTACATGTACAAAGGTATGTCCTCTCTCTTACAACCTTACAACACAAACATCTGTATTGGATTATTTCAAATTTAAAAATGGGAGGGTCGGTGCCTCTCCCTTTCTTCATTGTGCATATGCGTGTTGACATGTTGGTGCATTTATTGAGGTGGAGTGATGCGCATGCATCATACTCCACTGCTAGGAAAAAGCATGAGCTCCTTCTCATGAACTCCTCTTCTTTAGTGTTGTAATCCTCCTGGATCATAATTTCTCTTTTGGAGTTGTCCTCTTTCTCCTCTCTAGCTATGTTGTTGCCATTGTTGTTGTTTGTTCTTCTGTTTCTTCCCTGCTACTATGGCAGGCTCTCCTCTTTTCAACTCCTCTTTGTTGACTTCTTCTATTGACCTCAACATTAGCTTCATGATCTCCTCTATCACCCTGTCCAGCTGCTCAAGTGGCTGGCTTTTATTATGTAGTCTACTCCATTGCACTTCGTTATTAGTGGGTGGATCGACTTGATCTCCCATGTTGTCTTTAATTTCTCTTGTGGCACTAAGTTTCCACTCTGTTGTAGACTCCAGTTCCACAGTTTTATCTTTGAGCGACCGCTCAGCTTCCTCCTCTGACAAATTGGATTTTTCCATCTCCTCTTGAATTTGTTCAAATCCAAGTTCTTCCAGCTACTCCCCTGGCTGGTATGCTCCTTCACCTGCCTCCAACTTGACCTGTCGGATGTGAAAGATTTGCACCATTACCCTTCTCTCTAGGAATATTGATTCTACATATATATTAGCAAGGTCTTTGATTTCTATTCCTCTTTCTCCCACAGGCTCCAGTGCTACAGTCATCTTTGTTTCAGCTTCCTGGTTGAAACATTTGAGCCATTCTTCTGAATGCTCCTCTTCTTTTGCTGGGGTAGACATCAGTGTCTGCTCCATTTATTCCTCCTCTCCTTGGTAAGCTTATAATATCTGCTCCTTCTTCATGATAGTCACCGTTCGCTGTCCTTCTTCTGTTGTTTCATCTGGAACACATGCTCTGGCCTCAACTGGGTTATCTGTTAGGAATATCTGAATTCCCCCAATAATCAGAATGATCCTTTGATCCTCCTTTTGGATGGTGGAATTATCTAACTTCTCATCATCTTCATTCACATGTTCTGAAAATCCACATGAATTTTCACCCATCAACGCTCCTTGCTGACATGAACTCACTTCTGAGCTCTCGAGACTTTCAGACAATCTTTTTTCTTTCCCCCTTCCCACCTGGTAATTTGGGAATTTTCTGCTGCCCACCTGGCAGTCTATGAGATCAATCGATCCCATCTCATTTCCCACTTGGAAATCTGAACTTTCATCACTGCTCCTCTGGAAGTATACGAGACCTCCACTTGGTCTCTTTCCATTGCCCACCTGGCAACTTGAAAGTTTGTTTCTTCCCACCTTGCAGTTTATGAGATCTTTATCTGATCTCTTCTCCTTCTTGTCACTGAGGTTTATCCCATCTTCTGGCTCACAGATGTGAAGCACTTCCTCCTCTGGTTCACTGAGGTTTTCAGTATTCCTTAGCCACCTTCTCATCAAACTTCACTGTCCTTTGGCCAACAATCTCTTAACTAGACACTTCACCTTATACTTCATGGGCCATTCATACACCCAATGCACTTTATCATTTTGTTGCATCTTCAATGCTAGTTGTTCCATCCTTGCTCTTATTTCATTAAGCTCCAGATCCACCTCTTGATTTCATTTCTTCTTGTGGCCTTCTCTTCGACCACGTCCATGGCCTTCAATAGACATTTCCACCTTCTACCTTCCCTCCTGGAAAGCCTAGGGATTACTCTACATCCATGATCATCTCCATCCTCTTTCACAACTCACCTAGCTGTTTAAATTTTTGTTGTTGCATCCATGCAACAACCTTCTCATGGAGCATCAATACTCTGCTTCCTTCACCTATTTTCTATAGGTAAACTCATGTTTAGGATACCACCTGATGTTATCAGGTCATCTCCTTTTACCATCTTCCTATCTTCTATCTGCAAACAAAATTTGACTTTATCCTCTTTCTCTTTCGCCTGAATTCTACAAACGAAAACCAACTCTTATACCTCCTGTTGCAGGCCCCCTCCCCTTACTGGGTTCTGTGATCTCCCAGTCTCTGGATCATTCCAACTCTTTAGTCGGATCAACTCTTCAGGATCCTGAATGAACCCATATCAATTATACATAGGCCCCTTTCCTTCCTTTTAAGCAGGTCCTGTGACACTCGCACCCTCTGTCTACACATTATGGTTCTCTTCAATTCATGGGTGCTAGCACCTTTTCATGAGCCCCTTCTTCATATTCCCATGGGTTGTGCCCTTGTGCTAATGCATTATTACGGATGTGGGCAAGAGTGGTTTCCAACCAACCTTCTTTTCACCCCGCAATCCTCCTCGTGATGCCACTTATATCCCTATCAAAACCATGGTTGAAGTTGTGTCCCACTCAAGGAAAATTAATGTTCGAGCTTTTCTTGGACCCACAATCTTCCCGATTGTCGATCTCATGATCTTGACGATAATGTCTAAATCGACACTTCAGACCTGCGCCTTTTCAATCTACGAACCATATCTACTCCTCCTACATCAATGACTGTGATATATTTGCAACTCCGGACTTCGGGTATTTGAAATCTCAAACCTCGTTCTCCTCTGTACTCTAATATTCTAGAGTTAACAATATATTTCCACCTGTCTCCCTGAACCTATGGCTAGGATCTCCTTCATGGATCTGGCCTTCGGGAATCTCAATTCTCAAATTCCCGCCTCTGCTGATTGGTTATCTCTCGGAGTGGAAGATATACTAAGATGTATCTCCCTAATCAACAGCTATGCTCCCGCTTCTGGACTTTGGCCTCCTCAACCAGATCGATGGTCCTCATACTCCCTTCTCGATCAACGATCAATATCTTCTCTGGGTCATCATACCTTTCCTCCTCCATTTTCTTTCGGAGTTCTGGATCTTGCAATGCATGTCCACCTTCATCTCGACATATGTCATTACTTCAGACTTCCGGGATTTGGAAATCTCAAAATTCAAACTCCTGCCTCCCTATGGCTTTTACCTGGAGCTGCTAATCCTCTGTTGTGTGTCTCCTCCTCGAATCAACAGATAAAGTTTTATTCAGGTATTTACCCGAAGTGCATGGATCTATGCCACGTCTCCCTTGATATGAGGGACATGAATATCTCTGGAAATTCACCCGTAGTTCACAAATTTTTTCCACGTCTCCTCTTGATCTAACGGCTACAGATCACTTCGGGACTTTACTCGGAGTGGTCATATCCTCTCCATGTCTCCTCTTGATCTAACGACAACATATCACTTCAATACTTTACCTAAAGTGTCCAAATCTTTGCCACATCATTTCTCCTAGTCCTATGGCTCAGACTCACTTCGCGTGATCTTACAGATCAAAGGTACTTTGGCTCTCTGAACTTCATGGATCTCAAATATGAACTGAGATATTCAATACAATTTTCCTGGAGTCCACGATCCTTCACCACGTACCCCTTTCTGGATTTGATGGTCAAGATTTACTTTGGGTCTTCGGGCTTTGGCTATTTCAGTTTTCAAACTGAAACTCCAAGGTAGCTTTCCCTGGAGCTCATGATCTGGTGACAAGTGTCCCCTCGCAGATTGATGGCTCTTGGCTCTTCGACTCATCGGGATTTGGGTGTTTCAACACTTCAACCTCCGCCTTCCCTTGGATCATCTGACCCATTGACATGTATTCCCTCTGGATCCAACGGTCCAGATTCGTTCCATCTCTTTGGCTCTCCATGCTTCAAGAATCTCAAGTTTCAAACCTTTAGAGATTCACTCTCATGTGCATGTGAGTGTTAATACCCATGCACCTTCCTCTGATCAGATGGCGATCAATCCTTCATTCTCAGATCTAATGGATGGGATTTGTTCTTTCCTCTACACTCCCTTTGTTCACTGAAATCAAATATGATGGCTCAGATTCCACCTCACAACCAATTTGATGGATGTGGTCGCTCTTCTTCCTGAGCTTTAGACTTCTCCCCACTTGGAAGACTTAGTCCACGTCCAAATATCTTGGCCTTTGAACTTCTTCCTGAGAACCTGACTCTTGGTCTCACTTCGGTCTTGCAAGTGTTATCTCTTATGAGCTTATGGACTCAGATTAAGTCTAACTCCTATGAACTTTTTGCGTTACTCCTCATGAGCTTCATCTCCTCGAAGATTTTGATCTCCCATGCACACCTTGAATTCCTAGGATTTTGTTAACTCAGTTCGAAGGATTTATTGCAAATAAATTCTTCTCACCCTCCTAGCATTCTCCTGGATCAATGCACGCCTTGCAGAGAATCTCCTTACAGAGTGTTCAGTAAATCTGTCTTTATATGAGCTCAATATAGAGTTCCTTTTCTGCACACTTGCACCCGCTCGATGCCTTCCTAGCAAAGATCTACAGAATTCTCAATAACTTTGTCTCTCTATGATTTATCTGCATAGTTTCCCCTCCAAGGTACTCAGAAGCCTTGAGGTTCTTCTTGAGTTTTTTATCGCCCCAATGTGCCCTTCTGACACGTTCTTTTCTGACTTTGCAGAGTTTAGATGCGCATTCCTTGCACTGGCTACATAATCTCAAATGTTTTGTTGTGCAGTCCTTGCACAGCCTAAATAACCCAAAATGAAATTTCAAACTCAAAAAAAGATAGATAAATCTATATTCCTACTATAAATGAAACTTATCATACATATACAACATTCATTCATAAAATACATAAACATATGAACAACAATATGCTAGAAAAACTACTTTTCTATTATCTCTATGTATCTATACATATGTTTACATAAAAAATGGACTACAACAGAGTCTTGATTCTCTATCTCTCAAAACTTCTAAGACCTCCTAACGCCTCTCTACATAGACATCTCTCTCTCTTATTTTTTGCCTTTTACAAAAGAGGGCTCTACAAGCTTAATCCTATTCACTACCTTAGTGTCATTACTACCTTAGCTACGACCCCATACTTCTATGGCCACATTATATAAATGAATTTCTAGACCTGACTACGATCTGGACTTGCTACAGGTAACCATTTAAGGAAACCCCAACCACTACATGTACAAAGGTATAACTTGGCTCTTACAGCCGTACAACACAAAAATCCGTATTGGATTATTTCAAATTTAAAAATTAGCTACATATCTATACATAAGTTTTTCATCCATCTCCGTTTCCATTCAGTTTTTTTAAGTTTATTAAAGTTTTGAACTAATTTTTTTTTTAAATTCCACAGTCACACGTAGTAAACGTTGGAGTTTTTAAATTCCAAAGGTGCAGGCAGTAACGCTGACGCTGGATTCTTTAAATTCCAAAGGTGCAAGGAGTAACATAAGAGAAAGATGAAAGTAAAATATTGAATCCAGAATCCATGGCGTACAATATCAAATTAAACTTAAGTGATGATTTAAAAATCAACTACATATTTATATGTAAGTATTTCATCCATCTCTGTGTGCATTTAGTTTTTTTTAATGTTAATTAAAGTTTTGAACTAAAACAATTTTAAAATTCCATAGTCACAGGCAGTAAACGCTGGAGTTTTTAAATTCCAAAGGTTCAGGAAGTAATGTTGACACTAGAGTTTTTAAATTCCAAAGGTGTAGGCAATAATGAAAGACAGAAAGGGAAGTGAAAACTTGAATCCATGATTTGTTTCTTACACTATCAAAATGAAGTGATGATTTAAAAATTAGCCATAGATTTATACGTAAGTTTTTCAACCATCTCTATGTGCATTGATTTTTTTTAATATTAACTAAAGTTTTGACCTAAAGCAATTTTACAATTCCACAATCGGAGGCATCAAATGTTGGATTTTTTAAATCCCAAAGGTGCACTAAGTAACGCTGACATTGGAGTTTTTAAATTCAAAAGGTGGAGATATTAATGGAAGAGAAAGAGGGAAGTGAAATCTTGAATCTAGAATCTGTTGCTTACACTATCAACTTACTAAGAAGTGATGATTTAAAAACTAGCTACAAATTCATACGTAATTTTTTAGCCATCTTTGTTTGCATTCGGATTTTTTTTATGTTAATTAAAGTTTTGAACTAAAACAATTTTAAAATTCCATAGTCGCAGGTAGTAAACCCTATAGTTTTTAAATTCCAAAGGTGCAGGAAGTAATGATCACATTGGATTAATTTCTTAGACTATCGAATTACTAAGCAGTGATGATAAAAAATAAGCTACATAATTATATGTAATGTTTTCGTCCATCTCTATGTGCATTTAGTTTTTTTAATGTTAATTAAAGTCTTGAACTAAAACACTTTTAAAATTCCACAGTCACAGGCAGTAAATGATGGATTTTTTAAATTCCAAAGGTGCAGGAAGTGACATTGACACTGGAGTTTTTAAACTTTGAAGGTGCAGACAGTAACAAAAGGGAAAGAGGGAAGTGAAATCTTGAATCCAGAATCCTTTGATTACACTATCAAATTACTAAGCAATGATGATTTAAAAATCAACTACAAATTTATACGTAAGTTTTTCAGCCATCTTTGTCTGCATTCAAGTTTTTTAATGCTAATTAAAATTTTGAACTAAAACAATTTTAAAATTCCATAGTCTCAGGAAGTAAACTGTGGAGTTTTCAAATTCCAAAGGTCCAGGCAGTAAAGCTGATGCAAGAGTTTTTAAATTCCAAAGGTGCATGGAGTAACAGAAGAGAAAGAGGGAAGTGAAATCTTGAATCCAAAATCTCTTGCTTACACTACCAAATTACTAAGCAGTGATGATTTAAAAAACAGTTACATATTTATATGTACGTTTTTCAGCCATCTCTTTGTGCATTAAAGTTTTTTAATGTTAATTAAAGTTTTGAATGATAATAGTTTTAAAATTCCACAGTCCCAGGTAGTAAACGCTGGAGTTTTTAAATTCCAAAGGTGCAGGAAGTAACAATGATGATGGAGTTTTTAAATTCCAAAGGTGTAGGAACTAACGAAAGAGAAAGAGGGAAGTGAAATCTTGAATCCCGGATCTGTTGCTTACACTAACAAACTACTAAGCAATGATGATTTAAAAATCAGGTAGAAAATTATACGTAAGTTTTTTAGCCATCTATGTGTGCATTCTGTTTTTTTAATGTTAATTAAATTTCTAAACTAAAAAAAAATTAAAATTCCACAGTCGCACGAAATAATCATTGAGTTTTTAAATTGCAACGGTGCAGACAGTTATGCTGACGTTGGATGTTTTAAATTCCAAAGGTGCATGCAATAACAAAAGAGGAAGAGGGAAGTGAAATATTGAATCCAAAATCTGTTTCTTATACTATCAAATTACTAAGCAGTAATGATTTAAAAATCAGCTACAGATTTATACGTTAGTTTTTCAGCCATCTTTGTTTATATTAAGTTCTTTTAATGTTAATTAAAGTTTTGAACTAAAACAATTTTAAAATTCCATAGTCATAGGCAGTAAATGCTGGATTTTTTGAATTCCAAAGGCACAGGTAGTAACGCTGACGCTAGACTTTTTAAATTCCAGAAGTGCACATAGTAACGGAAGAGAAAGAGGGAAGTTGAATCTTGAATCCATAATATGTTGCTTACACTATCAAATTAATAAGAAGTGATGATTTAAAAATGAACTACAGATTTATACGTAAGTTTTTCAGCCACCCTCTATGTGCATTCAGTTTATTTAATGTTAATTAAATTTTTGAAGTATAAAAATTTTGAAATTCCACAATCGTAGGTAGGACATGCTAGAGTTTTTAAATTTCAAAGGTGCAAGAAGTAACATTGACGCTGGAGTTTTTAAAATCCAAAGGTGCAGGCAGTAACGAAAGAGAAAGAGGGAAGTGAAATCTTGAATCTTGATTCTGTTGCTTACACTAAAAAATTACTATGCAATTATGATTTAAAGATCAACTAGATATTTATACGTAAGTTTTTCAACCATCTCTGTGTGCATTCAATTTTTTTAATGTTAATCAAATTTATGAATTAAAACAATTTTAAAATTCCACAGCCACAGGCAGTAAAGTCTGGAGTTTTTTAATTCCAAATGTGTAGACAGTTACGCTAACGCTAGAGTTTCTAAATTCCAAAGGTGGAGGCAGTAACAAAAGAGAAAAAGGGAAGTGAAATCTTGAATCCAGAAACTGTTTCTTACACTATCAAAGTACTAAGCAGTGATGATTTAAAAATCAACTACAGATTTATACATATGTTTTTCAGCCATCTTTGCTTAAATTCGGTTTTTTAAATGTTAATGAAAGTTTTAAACTAAAAAAATTTTAAAATTCCACAGTTGCAGTCATGAAACACTGGATTTTTTAATTTCCAAAGGTGCAGGAAGTTTTGCTGACACTAGATTTTTTAAATTCCAAAGGTGCATGTAGTAAAGGAAGAGAAAGCGGGAACTAAAATCTTGAATCCAGAATATGTTTCTTACACTATTGACTTACTAAGCAGTGATGATTTAAAAATTAGCTACAGATTTATACCTAAGTTTTTCATCCATCTCTGTATGCATTTAGTTTTTTTAATGTTAATTAAAGTTTTGAACTAAAACAGTTTTAAAATTCCATAATTGTAGGTAGGAAACACTGGAGTTTTTATATTCCAAAGGTGAAGGAAGTAATGTTGACACTGGAGTTTTTAAATTCCAAAGGTGCAGGGCAGTAATTGAAGAGAAATAGAGAAGTGAAATCTTGAATTCTGAATCTGTTGCTTACACTATCAAATTACTAAGCAATGATGATTTAAAAATAAGCTACAAATTTATACATAAGTTCTTCAGTTGTCTTTGTGTGCATTCAGGTTTTTTAATGTTAATTAAATTTTGAACTAAAACAATTTTAGAATTCCACAGTGGAATACAATAAATGATGGAGTTTTTAAATTCCAAAGGTGAAGGAAGTAACGATGATGCTGGAGTTTTTAAACTCTAAAGGTTCAGGTAGTAACAGAAGAGAAAGAGGGAAGTTAAATATTGAATCCAAAATCTGTTACTTACAAGATCGAATAACTAAGCAATGATGATTTTAAAATCAACTACATATTTATACGTAAGTTTTTCAACCATCTCTATGTGCATTCGATTTTTTTAATGTTAATTAAAGTTTTGAAATAAAACAATCTTTAAATTCCACATTCGTAGGTAGTAAACGCTGGAGTTTTTAAATTCCAAAGGTGCAGGAAGTAACATTGATATTGGAGTTTTTAAATTCCAAATGTGCAGGAAGTAACGTTGATACTGGAGATTTTAAATTCCAAAGGTGCATGTAGTAACATAAGAGAAAGAGGGAAGTGAAATCTTGAATCCAAAATCCATTGCTTAAACTATCAAATTACTAAGTAGTGATGATTTAAAAACAAGCTACCGATTTATGCATAATCTTTTTAGCCATCTGCGTGTGCATTCATTTTTTCTGATTTTAATGAAAGATTTGTATTAAAACAATTTTAAAACTCCACTATCGCCAGAAGTAAATTATGGATTTTTTAAATTCCAAAGGTCCAGGCAGTAACGCTGACACTGGAGTTTTTAAATTCCAATGGTGCAGTCAATAACGGCAGAGAAAGAGGGAAGTGAAATCTTGAATCCAAAATTCATTGATTACACTATCAAAGTACTAAGCAATGATGATTTAAAAATTAGCTACAAATTTATACATAAGTTTTTCAGCCATCTCTGTCTGCATTAAATTTTTTTAATGTTAATTAAAATTTTGAAATAAAACAATTTTAAAATTCCACAGTCGCAGGCAGTAAATGCTAGAGTTTTTAAATTCCAAAGGTGCAGGCAGTAATGTTGATGTTGGAGTTTTTAAATTCTAAAGGTGCAGGTAATAATGGAAGAGAAAGAGGGAAGTGAAATATTGAATCCAAAATTTGTTGCTTACACTATAAAATTACTAAGCAATGATGATTTAAAAATCAACTACATATTTATACGTAATTTTTTCAGCCATCTATGTGTGCATTCATTTTTTTTAATGTTAATTAAATTTTTAAACTAAAAAAATTATAAAATTCCACAGTTGCAGGAAGTAAACACTTGAGTTTTTAAATACTAAAAGTGCAGGCAATATTGTTGGTGTTCGAGTTTTTAAATTCTAAAGGTGCAGGCAGTAATGGAACAGAAAGAGGGAAGTGAAATATTGAATCCAGAATCCGTTGCTTACACTATCAAATTACTAAGCAGTGATGATTTAAAAATCATCTACATATTTATACGTAAGTTTTTCAGCCATCTATGTTTGCATTCATTTTTTTTAATGTTAATTAAAGTTTTGAACTAAAACAATTTTAAAATTCCACTGTCGCAAGGAGTAAATGTTGGAGTTTTTTAATTCCAAAGTCGCAGGTATTAAACAAAAGAGAAAGAGGGAAGTGAAAACTTGAATATAGAATTCATTGATTACACTGTCAAATTACTAAGCAGTGATGTTTTAAAAATCAACCACAGATTTATAGGTAAGGTTTTTTCCCATCTCTATGTGCATTTAAGTTTTGTAATGTTAATTAAAGTTTAGAACTAAAACAATTTTAAAATTGCACAGTCCCAGGCAGTAAATGTTGGAGTTTTTAAATTCCAAAGATGCAGGCAGTAAGATTGACGTTGGAGTTTTTAAATTCCAAAGGTGCAGGAAGTAACGAAAGAGAAATAGGGAAGTGAAATATTCAATCTAGAATTTGTTGCTTACACTATCAAATTACTGAGCAGTCATGATTTAAAAATCAACTACAACTTGATACGTAATTTTTTCATCCATTAATGTGTGCATTTTTTTTTTAATGTTAATTAAATTTTTGAACTCAAACAATTTTAAAATTCCATAGTTGTAGGAAGTAAACACTAGAGTTTTTAAATTCCAAAGGTGTAGACGATAACACTGAAGATGGATTTTTTAAATTCCAAAGGTGTAGGCAATAACGGAAGAGAAAGAGGGAAGTTGAATCTTGAATCCA
Organism: Picea engelmannii; assembly: GCA_009831015.1. NCBI lineage: Eukaryota > Viridiplantae > Streptophyta > Pinopsida > Pinales > Pinaceae > Picea > Picea engelmannii. The sequence goes on along the minus strand of ML783412.1, from coordinate 1,274,366 downwards.
AAATTTGTTACTTACACAATCAAATTACTAAACAATGATGATTTAAAATTCAGCCACAAATTTATACGTAAGTTTTTCAGCCATCTTTATGTGCATTCCGTTGTTTTAATTTTAATTAAAGTTTTGAATTAAAACGATTTTAAAATTCCATAGTCCCAAGCAGTAAATGATGGAGTTTTTAAATTCCAAAGGTGCAAGAAGTAACGTTGATGCTGAAATTTTTAAATTCCAAAGGTGTAGGCAGTAACCGAAGAGAAAGAGGGAAGTGAAATATTGAATCCTGAATATGTGTTTTATACTATCAAATTACTAAGAAGTTATGATTTCAAAATGATTTACATATTTATAGATAAGTTTTTGAACCATCTTTGTTTTCATTATGTTTTTTTAATGTTAATTAAAGTTTTGAACTAAAAAAAAATTCAAATTCCATAGTCGTAGGCAGTGAATGATGGAGGTTTTAAATTCCAAAGGTGCATGCATTAATGTTGACGCTAGAGTTTTTAAATTCCAAAGGTGCAGGAAATAATGGAAGAGAAAGTGGGAAGAACAATCTTGAATCCATAATCTGTTGCTTACACTATCGACTTACTAAGTAGTGATGATTTAAAAATAAGTTATATATGTATACGTAAGTTTTTCAACCATCTCTATGTGCATTTAGTTTTCTTAATGCTAATTAAATTTTTCAACTAAAACAATTTTAAAATTCCACAGTCACAGTCAGTAAATGTTGGAGTTTTTAAATTCCAAAGGTGCAGGAATCAATGCTGACACTAAAGTTTCTATGTTACAAAGTTTTAGACAATAACGAAAGAGAAAGAGGGATGTGAAATCTTAAATGAAAAATCCGTTTCTTACACTATCAAATTACTAAGAAGTGATGATTTATAAATCAACTACAAATTTATACGTAAGTTTTTCAACCATCTCCATGTGCATTCAATTTTTTTAAAGTTAATTAAAGTTTTGAACTAAAACAATTTTAAAATTCCACAGTCGCAGGCAGTAAATAATGGAGTTTTTAAATTCCAAAGGTGTAGGAAGTAACGATGACGCTAAAGTTTTTAAATATCAAAGCTGCTGGAAGTAATGGAAGAGAAAGAAGGAAGTGAAATATTGAATTCATAATATGTTGATTACACTATCAAATTACTAAGTAGTGATGATTTAAAAATTAGCTACAAATTTATACGTAATGTTTTCAGCCATCTTTGTGTGCATTAATTTTTTTTAATGTTAATTAATGTTTTGAACTAAAAAACTTTTAAAATTCCACAGTCACAAGAAGTAAACACTAGAGTTTTTAAATTCCAAAGGTGTTGGTAGTAACCCTCGCGCTGGAGATTTTAAATTCGAAAGACATATGTATTAACATAAGAGAAAGAGTGAAGTTAAATCATGAAGCCATAATCTATTTCTTAAACTATTAAATTACTAAGAAGGGATGATTTAGAAATCACCTACATATTTATACGTAAGTTTTTAAGCCATTTTTGTGTGCATTCAGTTTTCTTAATGTTAATTAATTTTTTGAACTAAAATAGTTTTAAAATTCCATAGTCGCAGGTTGTAAACAATGGATTTTTTTAATTCCAAAGGTGCAGGCAGTGACGTTGACACTAGAGTTTTTAAATTCCAAAGGTGCAGGAAGTAACAAAAAAGAAAGAGGGAAGTGAAAGCTTGAATCCTGAATCTGTTGCTTACACTATCAAATTACTAAGCAACGATGATTTAAAAATCATCTACAGATTTATACTTAAGTTTTTCAACCATCTATGTGTGCATTCATTTTTTTAATGTTAATTAAAGTTTTAAAGTAAAAGAATTTTAAAATTCCAGAGTCGCGAGTCGTAAATGATGGAGCTTTTAAATTCCAAAGGTGTAGGAAGTAACATAAGAGAAAGAGGGAAGTGAAATCTTGAATCTAGTATCTGTTGCTTACAATATCAAATTACTAAGCAATGGAGATTTAAAAATCAACTACATATTTATAAGTAAGTTTTTCAGCCATCCTTTTTTTCATTCGGTTTTTTTAATGTTAGTTAAAGTTTTGAACTAAAACAATTTTAAAATTCCAAAGTCACAGGCAGTAAATGCTGAAGCTTTTAAATTCCAAAGGTACAAACAATAACGTTGACGCTAGAGTTTTTAAATTCCAAAGGTCCAGGTAGTAACGAAAGAGGAAGAGGGAAGTGAAATATTAAATCCATAATCCATTGCTTACACTATCGACTTACTAAGTAGTGATGGTTTAAAAATCAGCTACATATTTATACGTAAGTTTTTCAGCCATCTCTCTATGCATTCAATTTTTTTTTGTTAATTAAATTTTTGAACGAAAACAATTTTAAAATTCCACATTCACTGAACCTAAATGTTGGAGTTCTTAAATTCCAAAGGTTCAAGAATCAACACTGACACTGGAGTTTCTAAATTCCATAGGTGCAGGTAGTAACGAAAGAGAAAGAAAGAAGTGAAATCTTGAATACAGAATCTGGTGCTTACATTATGAAATTACTAAGTAGTAATGATTTAAAATGAGCTACAGATTTATACGTAAGTTTTTCGGGAATCTCTGTTTGCATTAATTTTTTTTTAATGTTAGTTAAATTTTTGAACTATTTTTTTTTTTAAATTCCACAGTCGAAGCCAGTAAATGTTGGAGTTTTTAAATTCCAAAGGTATAGGAAGCAACGTTGATGTTGGAGTTTCTAAATTCCAAAGGTGTAGGCAGTAATGGAAGAGAAATAAGGATGTGAAATCTTGAATCGAGAATCTGTTGATTACACTATCAAATTACTAAGCAGTGATGATTTAAAAATCAACTACATATTTATACATAATTTTTTCATCCATCTTTGTCTGTGCTCAGTTTTTTTAATGTTAATTAAAGTTTTGAGCTAAAACAATTTTTAAATTATGCAGTCGCAGGAAGTAAATAATGGAGTTTTTAAATTCCACAATTGCAGTCAATAAACGGAAGACAAAGAGGGAAATGAAAACTTGAATACATAATTTGTTTCTTACACTATCAAATTACTAAGAAGTGATGTTTTTGTTGGATTACTGAGAGGGGCGTGAATCAGTAATAGAGAAATCTAATAATTTTTCACCATAAAATGTAAGTGTTATATCAATGTAGCATTATCATCCAATAGTTGCAGAGTAAATAAACAATGAACAAATGATCAATCACACACATACACAGTACACCAATGTTTTACGTGGAAATCCAAAGAGGGAGAAAACCACAGAATGTTTTTTCTTCTATGTCTTTAAGAATTACATTCATTAGAAGCACCAACTTCCTTTGTTTTCCAACTGCAACAGGAAGGAGGCTCTAACCCTCTTGTTTATCAGGCTACAACTTGAGGTAAGCTCCAACGCCCCAATTATCTGGCTACAACCCGAAGGAGGCTACAACCCCCTATGTTCTGCGGCTACAACTGAAAGTTGGATACAACCACCTGTCCTTGCCCCATCCAACCACTCTGACATATAAGTAGAATGATGGAACCACTGCCACATTATCACTGTGATATATACTGTTGTAAACTTGTACCAATCAACCTCCACGAAACAACCTATACCAATAACATGAACCATGCATCAACCTATACCTCAACCTTTAATCAACCTTTACCATAAAAAAGTTCATCAACCATGCACCAACTTGTACCAAACAATCTGTAATAAACCTTTACCATAAACAAGTGCATCAACCATGCACCAACCTATACCTCAACATGTACCATCAACGATTGCATCAACCATGCACTAAACCTGTACGAATAAACTGTCACAACAACCTTTCCAAACAATCTATCACAAAAACTTGTCTGATCAATCTTATCAACCAAATTAGATCTACTCATCAATATCAATCACCAATAAAAAGCTCAAATATGTGCATCAACCAAGAAAAAAACAACTACTCATAATAATCACCAAGATCAATATGTGCTTCTAATAATATACCAATACAAGTATGTTTCATCATCCATAAACCATGTGTCAAAAATACTACTAACAAGTGCCTCCAACCATGTACCAAGTATGTACCAATCATGTATCAACTACTCATCAACTATGACTCATCAAGATGTACCAACATCATCAACTATACACCTCATGTATGTTCCAACTCATCAACTACTTGTCTGAACCATGTACACATCATGTACCTCAACCAAAATCCCTCATAAATTTCATCATCCAAATATGATTTGTAACTTTGTAATAGACCTGGTGTATATGATCACATACCTACAAAATTTACTTAGCTTTAACAATTGGAGACTAGCATTTTCATCAAACTTTACTTTAGTCTCACATGACTAGTTTTGGATTAATCAACAACCCTAACTTGAAATAATCATAACTATGTACTTGTAATGAATAAAGATATAAAAATAGTACACAATGTTCTTCAGTGTGTTTTATACAATTTCTCCAAGTGTCACTACTTGGGACCTCTCATAAAATGAGTTATAGCAAAAATGGCATACCTTGTTGAATTCTGGCTTATTCTAGAGAGAAAACGTGTAGAGCATGCCCCTCAAGGAATATTTGTTGTATGGATAGGAAAAGCATACAAAGAATACTACAAAATATACTCTAACCAACACATTTGGTCTTACTAAATTTGGATATGTTATGAAGAATATATGATGTTTTTTCCCGAAACACTTGTTTTAGACTAGTTTCAGGACTAGCCAAAAACCTTATTTTCCATGGAGTGTAACTCCAAAAGTACAATGACCCATAAGATGAAATCTATACCACGCCTACTTAGATATGTTTCCTCAGTGCCCTCCAAATTTCATGGTCTGAATCATTCTAGACAAAAATTTATTACGAAAATGGTGAGATGACCTGTAAATAACATAGCTTAGAAAGCATCATCAAAATAATTTAATCTCCCTTGAATTCCGGCCTTATTTACTTCACCTTCCCTCTGAAATTCAACTTAGATACCCTTTGGTTACCTCAGTCACCTATAGATATTCAATATTCTCAAGTGTGATTAAAATGAGAGAGCCTTGCCTCTTATTTATACTTTCATGTAGCTTCCTCAAGGGTTTACCTTTTAACCATCTTAACCCACTTTCCTTATTTTAGGGTTAACCCACTTCTAATTTATCCATTAGTTTTATTATTTAAATAATTTATTTTGTATTCACATTGAATTATAGTACACTCATGACTTCACTTTATTATTTACCTTCTAAAATATCTTAAACCACTTTCACTACTTTCACCTTTTGGGGCTTCTAGATGACTCATGAGGGTTCTCCAACTTCACATGGTCATAACTCTCTAACCATGAGGATTTATGTGATGTTACACATACCACTTGAAATGGAATGATATGTGCTATGCATATAGAATATTATTTCCTGAAAATATATCAAACCACATACCATTATCCATCAAACAAAATTGGGTCCATTACCCAAACCTGGGTTCTCCAATTTCTCATGGCCATAACTCTCTAACCGTGAGGAGTTATGTGACGTTCCACATACCACCAGAAATGGAATTACATGTACTATACATATATAATAGTATTACCTTCAAATATATTAAAACACATACCATTATACATGAAACAACCTTGGGTCGATTACCCAAACCTTTGTGATACTCGAATTCGCTACGGAACTTTCTCCAAGGGTTGACATAAATCTACAATATCACTCTCTAATGGTTGACATCAATGAAAAGAAACAATCCATACCAATTTTCCATCAAACTAACCCAACTTTCTAATAATATCCCCCTTCGGCATTGATGGAAACACCAACATTGATGGAAACACTTAGTCATGATAACATTCATGCTTATACTCCTCATCAATGTTCCTATCTCTTCCCATTTGACATCAATGGAAAAGGGTATCTCCCTTTGGGGCTGCTCCCCTTACTGAACTCTCCTTGGGGCTGCTCCCCCTATAAACGTTCCTTTGATTTTTCTTTTTGTTTATAAGCCTCTGATTACTCTCTCTCCCTTCATATGAATATTATCTCCCCCTTTGACAAAGGGTATCACTCTAAAGTCATATCGCTCATTATTCCCTTGTGAAAATCGCTCTCCTTGGAAACATTCCTCTATGATATCTCTCCAAGCATTTACCTTTTCATATGATAAATCCCTCCCCTTTCGTCATCAATGGAAAAAGTATCTTTCCATCCGTGGTTTCTCCCCGTAACAAAACTCTTCCTGAAACTGATCTCCCAACCTGAATTTTCCTATTTATGGTTCTTCCTTATGTACATATAAGACATATAAGATAAGAATTCAAAAGCATTCATTTTGGAGTAGAAATTACTCCTAGTCTCTGGTGAAGATACTCAAAGGCTTCTTGTGGAAGCAGTTTTGTAAATATGTCTACCACTTGTTCTTTTGTGCCCATATATTCAACTCTGACATTCTTCTTTGCAACCTATTCCTGTAGAAAGTGATACTTTATTGGAATGTGATTTGTTTTGGAGTGCATCATTGATTCTTTGAGATACTGATGGAACTTGTATTATCACAATGGATTGAAATGGGCTCATCATACTCAACCTGTATATCTGTTAGATTTTGCTTCATCCATAGAACCTGTGTACAACATGTTGCTGCTGCAATATAATTTCCCTCGGTTGTAGATAAGGATATTGATGATTGTTTCTTGATTAACCATGATACTAAACACTCACCCAAATAGAGCATTTCTCCATTGGTGCTTCATCAATCATCAATGCAACCTGACCAATCTGGATTTGTGTAGGTGTAATGAACCTCAACTTAGTAAAAAAAAAAAAACAAATTCTAAGGAACATTAAATGTCGACATTTATTTCTAGACCAACATACAAGGAGCAGAGTTCCTAAATGAATAAAACCTTCCATCACTCTAAGATTCACATCAGTCCTAAAGGGATCCTAATACTCATATATATATTTATATATATTTTTGGATTTAGACTATGGAAGCTTTAGAACTTACGACCTTAAATTCCTCAATTATTAAAACACCTCTATATTAGTGCGTAAGGGTAAATCTCCATTGGCCTAAATGAAACTCGTNGGGGGGGGTTCGAGAGTACACCCTTAGTGGCATAGTTAAAGTTCACATAAAATATTTTAATCTTTGCATGACCATAGTCCCTGAATGAAGTTCCTTGCAACTAACAATTGCTTGAAGGTCTGTCAGTCATCGTTACAAAAAGTTTTGTAATGATAATACTCCATCCGGACCAAATCATGTAAACCCTAAATAAAATATCCAATGTCTCAATTGAATGAAGATTCTCTTCGGATCGAAATGCTATCTGGACTTACCCTCTTTAATTCATACATCATTAATGTGAAGGTAAATTGTCGACAAGCATGAAAATTAAACTCTCGTCTGGACCTTAATGGAACTCTGTGTGAGTGCGAAAAATGATGATTTCAATTGACCCCTTGGCCGATGGGCTTATGCCAAATATTTCCCCATCACATGGCCATTACCTACCATCATACCAGTATCCTTTACTCTATGTAGTCAATATTTCTTAGGTTTTGATAGAGTGAACGGTCAGAGGTTCCGCCAGGTGGAATCCAACGTCCCTACCCATATTCTCTGGTAAGTTAAAGAACCTCCTATATCCTTACAAGTTGAAAGAGTATTTGACTATCATTACAGTGGAGGAACTATTATTTTTGAGCTCTGGTTATGATTTTCTTTTGACATCTATCTTTCTGTGGTTAGATATTTATCTTGTGATCTCAATTACACATGTTACTATGAATTCCCTTCATTGTTAAATGATCCCAGGCCCCTTCGGGCCCTTTATGGTACCATCTTTTACTCCAGTACCTGCATTCTGTCACAGTCAACTTAACGGGCTATGTTTTTTTTTTTTCTTTTTTTTGTTTTCTGAAGGTTTTGCAGTGTCTCTCTATTCATCTTACGGATTTACCTTCTCTAATGTTACTATTATATAAATTTCAAAACCCTATGAGTCCTCATGGAAGTATTAGTCTCCAAGTAAACCTTGATAGGGTGAAACCCTGTTGGGGATGAATGATTACTTCGGTGGCTCCTGACAGGCCACCCACTAGCTAGAACATACAAAGGGATTTTTATAACTTTCATTCAGTAATACAGGTAAAGGAAAACAATACTCAGTAGTGAGCAATATACGAGCTAAGGCACTTTCTCGTTATGTACTGATATTATCGTTTTGACGGTGGGATCCACCATTCAAGAAGGGTACTCGATATAAGTAGTGTTCTGAGTGAAGTTTGTAAGATGAGGAAATACATTTTGGCGATATGTTAATTCAGTACTAAAGTTTTTGGCACGTATCTTTCGGAACAAATGTCCAACTACTTATCCTAACTAGTTATGATATTTGGACTAAAGTATATAATGTATCTCATTTTTTTTTGTTTCTTTATTATTTAAATCTTAGCAATATTTCCTTGCTTTATTTCGGGTATGTAAGTTTAAGAACTGTGCACAGATGAGATCTAATGATGGGGCCTCTGATTTTTGTGAGGTACCCATCAGATTGATGTTAGCCTCCTACCCCTATCAAGTTCGAGGGTGACTTCGTCAGTTATGCCACGCAGGACGGTCGGTGCTAGGGCCCGAAGTTAAGTATAATTCCTAATCTTCTATAATTATTTCATTATAGACGCTTTACTTTGGTGATTCAATTGTATTTACCCTATATACGAAATTTACTATCCATTGACAAATACTAATGGAACTTGCTTTCTTCCTTGCAGGGTTGAAGGCTCTAAACCCTCATATTTTTATTTTTTTTTGGCACCCTTTCATGGAAAGGTACTCAAGTTTCTTTTTAACTCTTCAGGGCTTATCATCCCGGATGCTAATATTGAAGTTTCTCAGTTTGAATACAATAATGTATACAAATAAAAAAAAATACTTCAGTTCCTATATAGAAAAAGTATCAAAGATGTAACAGTATTCGCAGTGGCTGCATAGATCAGACATATCCTAATTCCTGGTTCTTGATTTGGATTGTATTTTAATACTATAATACAAGACTCTTCTCTTATACTTCGTATAATGAAAAGTAAAACACAGAACGAATTAAGTTTTTGACTTTATCGATATGTTAGTTACTCAATCTTGTTTGATCATTTATGGAAAATGAAGCACCTATTAACCTTATACTTTCGGAAGGTATATTCCTTACTTTGGGTAAATCCTACATTATTGTAAATCTCTTTAAAAACAATTTCATTGTGACCGAATAACATCTGTTGTTTCTTTATTCCATTGAGTCTTCGTTTATACAATAGCTGTTACGATACGTTGTTTACTAATAACAATATAGAATTCGTACTTATCATTATGCGTACATAATCTCTCTTTCAGTTCTAAGTAAGAGAAACGAAAACGAGCTTTCGCTCCTCTAAATTTTTGATCTAGAATTTCATTGGTGTTGAAAGGTACATTTGGTTCGAAATTTTCAGAATCTGAAATATAACTAGTTAGGTTTAATTGCTTCCATTTCCTCCTTACCACTTATGGATCTATGTATTTCTAGTCTTTTAGAAGTGAATTTAGTAAGTCGTGGGGTTATCACTTTATATATATATATATATATATATATATTTGTATACACAGTCGGTTCCTATTATATGTATATATTGATTTACATAGTTGTATTAGACATGATAAAGAAATAGTACAAAATTCATGAGATGCTCTTCAGGAATGTAGATACGTAAAGTAGTATGTATTGTTTTGTAATTCTCAGATTTATCCCAAAATAGTGGACACTTCTCGGTTATTTAAATGTGAAAAACATACTCAGATGTATAAGACACATCAGATTGGTAGTAATTTCTAGCATAATTAAAAAGGTAGAGTTTCATTTGTACAGTTACATAAATATATACAAGTAGACTTAATTGAGCATATATTTAAGTCTAGTAGGGGTTTATCCATTGCCTATTCCATCCATTTGAAATCTAATTCATAGTAAGATCCCATAAGGTGATGATACTAGATATATACATATTAATACCCTCTTTTATTCAATAAAACGATTCAATAGAAATAATTAAATTTAGATACAACAAGTACCTTACATCAGATATACGATCATTAAAATAGAAAATGAAAATCATTTCAGTTCAGATTTAATAAGTATAGGGCATCAGATATAAAATCATTCAAGCAGAGAAGGATTAGAGTAAAATATCTGAACCAACTCGCGGGAAGACAAAGGGAACAACCACGCTCCTCCCAATTGTAGAAAAGAGCAGCCAAAATCACTTGCACAGTTCACCCCCTAGCCTGACCATGAGTCCATGAGGGTGAACTTGGAAAAACTCCCCCTCCACAATGTCTTTCTATTCTAGCAGATTCCTCTTGCCTCACACTCTGTCAGTAGTGTTCATAACATCAAGAAAACCACTAGTCTCGCTTCTCCCCAACATACTAGGTAGCGTACTACCTCCTCACATATGCTATATATCAAAACTGTCCTTTTGCCTAGGTCTTTCTCCCCCCCTTGGGAATTTTCGCATCTTTCTAAATCCCTGATTTTCAGGGGCTGCCAATGGCCAAATATTTGATTTTCCACTTGTAACAATCATCCCAAAGGTAGTTCCAACATGTTCCCCACTCATGGAGTCATGGTCAGCTGATTTTAACATGGTTGTTCCATTTGTCCTCTTGCAATTAATATAAAATATCTTGTTCTCATACAAGTGTCATAGTCAAATAGCTAGTTGGGTCAAATCAGATCTCTACACAACAGTCATAATAATTTATTACAATTATCAAATTCGAAATTCAGAATTGCCATAATTGGAAAAAAAATTCCAAAATCGAATTTACTAAAAACAGGATAATTTTCCAACAAATTTTAAATTTCAAAAATACTTTATTTTTGGGGATGTCATAGTAGGAAATAAGTGATAGATCCTTTCCTTTTGGATACCATAATACAAACTCTTATGTTCCTTTGAGATATCTAAAAATCTTCTTTATTTCTAATACATGTGATTCCTTTGGTTCTGCTTGAAATCATGCCACATGTCCAGCTGTCTGCATTACATCTGGTTTAGATGTTGTCACATGTAGTAAGACATCAACCATTGACATGTATTTCCTTTGGTTTGTAGACTTTGAATCATCATGTTTTCTCAACTTGCAACTTGTTTGCATAGGAGTGGTAACTAGTTTCAATCTTCCATTCTGAAGCTCTTTAGCATTTATCTGTTATACTTAGTTTGAGAAATAAAAATTCCTTGGTTGCTTTGACATATATGAAGACCCGAAAAGAAGGATAGTACTCCAAGTAATGACATTTCAAATTCATTATGCATATCCTTTGAAACTATTTTTCTTAACCTGTCATTAGTACTTCCAAAAAAATATCATCAACATAAATTTCAATTAATAAAATACTACCATTTATCACTATACTATCATGAAGTCTTGATTAATCTATCAAAGTATACTTCTGCTAATTCACTGCTCTGGATATGTCTTCTCAAAATCTGCAAGCTTCTCAAAGGATGGTTCTTTGGTTTGTCACAACTATCAAATAGAGTCTGCCTGTCTAATATTCATATTACCTGGGAGTCTCTAAAACAGACGGCTCAAAACAATTCTTTCTCTGAATTGTATTAATCATCATCTTTATCGGTAGATTCATCATCATCTTCATTGGTAGATTCATCATCTCTCTGAGATATGACTTCTCTATTTCTGTTTCTGGATTCATCTATCACTACAATCTCTGAAGGTACAATCTCTTGAACATGTTCCTTATTTACCCGCCCTTCTTTTCTTTCAATTATTTTCCAAACCTTTCTGTATCTGACATCTTTCTTTTTCTCTGTAGAATTTTTTTCATCTCATTTTGTTGCAAATCTTGCGATCTCTAGGACCTAGTCTTTGTTCACCTGTTCTTCGTGTTTTCTTATCCACACTTTCTTACATCTGATATCAATGTTCTCTTTAATGGAAGTATCGATCATGCTTCTATAATCACTAGCTATGTGTCCATAGTTATGACATTTGTAACATTCAATGTTACATGGGGCCACATAGGCATTTATTTCTTGAACATTTCTTTTATAATTCCTACAATCTTCAACCTTATGTCCAAAGTTAGTACAATAAAATCAATGACCATAAAATAAATTTGCATACTTGGGAGTGAATGATCTTCTTTGTGGTGTAGTCCTTCTGAATGTTTTCCTTAACTAATCATTATCATGATTGAAGCTTCTTTGTGTCTTGAACATGGATGATATTCTTGAAGATGTATGGTGCAGACCCCCCGACCCTTGGGCCATGAATCCGTGCAGGATCTTCACTAAACCACGCCAAGGGTTAATCAAACCCTTTGCTTAAGCCACAAAGGAATTCAAGTTTCAGGAGTTGGAGAGTTCCGATATATTTCCATAGCTCTTGGAAAATGCCAAAATGTGAATTATCAATGAAGGTTGACACATCCAACGTGATGAGCACATGCCACCTGTTGCCCACTTATTTTGGATTTTCAGGACTTGAGCGAAAAACCAACAATCATTCCTCTTCCCTTATGATTCCCCGAATTTCGAAATTTCTCCTTTGGCGAGATCGATGGCCTTTTGGGATTTCGCATACCAAGAGTTCACGACTCTCGACCACAAATCACTTGTCGCGCCAATTCTCGAATTCTGAAATAACAACCTTTTCGAGATTCCATGTACCAGGAGTTTGAAACTCTCGACCCCAAATCACTTATCGTGCGAATTCCTGAATTCTGAAATAGCGACCTTTTTGGGATTCCGCGTACCGGGAGTTTGAAACTATCAATTCCAAAAATCACAGCCTCCTCTACTTTTCGGACCCCGAAATGTCGAAATGTCGAAATGGGCTCAACGACGATTAGCCCAAGACCAAATCTCAGTCCATGTGATTGCTTCCTCCATGACCACAGTCCTACTCCAAAGACACGTCGCATTTCACGACTTCAGGGTTTTCAATGCCAACTGCCCCGACTCCTTGTCATTGGAATTGCCGGAATGCCGAACCCCGAAATGTCGAAATGCCGAAATTCCACTCCTAAGGGGAATCAACGACTCTCGTTGCTTCTCATGCAATGGTAGCTACTCCTCCTAATCTCTTGAATGTAAAAGACACTTAGCCTTAACCTTGTTACATATCTTCTAGATCCAATAGTCCACGAGATTTCGACACTTCTTCCACAAAGAAATTTCACCGTTCGTTCACTCCTCTTCAAGGATCTCTGGCCAAAATGACTTGGTGTCCTTCCACCTGAACTTGACTTTAGTGTGATGATTTTGATCTCCGCCTCCCTTTGAACAATTCAAAGGTGCTATCCCTCCTGATCTTTCAATTGCAAACTCAAGCCTCCAAAAAGAGCCTGCTCGCACTCCTTGCGGAAAACTTTTAAATAACCTCCGGTTATTTGAGTCTTCGACCCTGTGCACTCTTTGCAACAATAGTCCTTCAAATTTCATCTTAGTTGATAAATTCTAAGGCTTCCACCAACCTGCGCACACCTTGCATGGCTCTGTTCTTCTCCTGCACTTCTTCTAGTATGAGAACAACAATATCTCTCTTTAGCTTTTTGAGATAAAACTCAGACCCACATCAATGCACACCTTGCGGACGTTCACTGCACTCCTTGAGGGAACTCTTAGGAAGAGAAACAATTGAAACTCATTCTTCTCCTCTCTCATATTTCATACATTCAACATGAAATCATACAGAGAACACAACATTGAAACAAATGCGTAACAGAGAAACAAATCACTGTAAACATACCATTCAACTAATGTAAACAGTAAGCATCATAATACCATGAAAATTGAGTCAAAGTTTCATATATTAACTCAAGTTCTCCTGTACATGGGTTCTTCTCTATAGCTCTCTACTACAACTCTCCAGCTTATGAATTTTGAATGATCATCCAGTTACAATGATACAAGGGTGAGGGTGTCTATATCCATTTTTCCTCTTACGCTTCTAAACTGTCTAATCTATTAAATTAAATCTACCTACTTGCATTCATTATGCATAAATGCCTCTACATTCAACAGATGAGAGAAACGCTCAAGATCTGTTTACAACATCTAGATATAAATGTAAGTACGCTTCCCCTAGCTATTACATTTATATATGCTCATTAATTTTTCAAAGCATTTCAAAATGTGTGTTGGTGCTTTTCCAACTTTCTTCCACCTTTGTGCTTGCTTGGATGGCTACGTATGATGCTCTTGCATCATACTCCCTTGCTCGAAAATTTTCATGAACTCCTATTCATGAGCTCTTTCATGGTCTTTCCATGCCTATGAATTTCTGCTTCATCCTCCCAACTAGCATATTCAACTGGATGTCCTTTCCACTTGACCAAGTATTCAAAATACTCTTTCCTCCTGGTCTTTTTGATAATCCTTTTGTCAATTATGCTTTCCATCTGTGGCTTTTCAACTACATGCATTTGTTTTGTCCATTGAACCTCTTTTTGTTCCTCCTCTACTCCTACTTCTTCAGCTTTGTAAGGGTACAAATCCGCAACATTGAATATCGGTGAGATTTCGACCCCATCGGGTAATTCAATCTCATATGCATTTGCCCCAAATTTCCTTATGGCCTTGCACGGTCCAATCTTTTTCATCTTCATCTTATTATACATTCTCCTTGGGAACCTTTCCTTCCTCAGATGCGCAAGAATTAGATCACCAACTTCAAATTGAAGTTCTCACCTGTGTTGATCTTCTCTTCGCTTGTATTATTGACTTGAACCCTGCAATCGCTCCTTAAATCTCCCGTGGAGCTCCTTCATTCCTTCTGCAAAGTCCTCTGCACTAGCACTCCTGAATTCATTTTGTTCCGAATCTTTCAATTTAGAAACTCCCCTTGGTTGCATTCCATATACAATCTGGAATGGACTTTGCCCTGTTCTTCTATTGAGTGAATCATTGTAAGTGAATTCCACCTATGGCATAATGTGATCCCATTGACTATGATGTTCAGTCACTAAGCTCCTTAGCAAATATCCCAAGCTCCTATTTACGACTTATGTCTATCAATCCATTTGAGGATGATATGCTAAGCTAAAATACAAACTTGTCCCCAACTTCTTCCATAAGTTCCTCCAAAAATTCCCTACAAACTTGGTATCTCGATCATACACGATACTTTTTGGCAAACCGTGAAGTCTGACGACTTCCTTGAAAAAAAGGTTCGCAATATGAGTTGCGTCGCTGGTTTTCTGGCATGGTATGAAATGTGCCATTTTTTAAAATCTGTCGACTATAACAAAGATTGAATCATATCCTCTCTTTGTTCTTGGTAGTCCCAATATGAAATCCATGATCACTGCATCCCATGACGTTTCAGGTATGGGTAATGGCTGGTATAACTCTGTGTTCTTCCTTTTTCCTTTCGTGTGCTGACAAATTCCACACCTGTCTACAAATTTCTTGACATATGTCCTCATCCCTGTCCAAAAATATGAGCCATTCAACTTTGAGAACATCTTTTCATGACCGAAATGTCCAGCCAATCCTCCACTGTGTTTTTGTTGGACAACTGAGAGGGGGGGGGGTGAATAAGTTGTTACCGTTCTTAAACATTTATGCTCCTTTTAAACTCTTTGCAGAAAAATTGAATGATGATCACAATAATGTAGGGAAATAAACAATGGCACTTTCAGCATCATTCACATATTTGAGAAACACAGAGACATATATTTCCCGAGGAAACCCATACAGGGTAAAAACCTTTTTTTCTTTATATGATAAGTAATAGTTACATTCTTTACATTATCATACATATGAGCACCAACTCATAGTGAGGCTACAACCTCAGTTTTGCAAGTTGCTACTTGCTGAGAGCACCAACTCTCTGTTTTCTCTAGCACCCACTAGAAGGAAGCACCAACTCGCTGGTTTCTCTAGCACCAACTAGAAGGAAGCACCAACTCCCTGGTTTCTCTAGCACCAACTAGAAGGAAGCACCAACTCCATGAGTGTTTCCAGCACCAACTGGATGGAAGCACTAACTTCCAATCATACAGGCACCAACCTGTATAACAGAGAACAAGAGTTCTCCCTTGCACCACCCTGCCATCCTGGTTTCTCTGGCTACAACCAGATGGAAGATACAAATCCCTGTGTTCAATCACCCACTTGAACCTCTGAGGACAACAGTCCTCCCTAGAACCTCCCAACCACCCTGGAATATAAATCTTTGCTACTGAAACTTATTACAGTGATATAATGTTCAACAATGGCTTACCAGACTCATCACTGTTCTTCTGCATTTCGTTGCTATGTCTGCTTCACTACCTTCCTTCACACATGACTTGCGCTATCTGTTCCTCTGCCTTTTATGCTCTGTGCACCATGTCCATTCACTGCACAGATCCTCTTCCGTTCAATTCAGCTGGTGCACTCTCCTCCTTCTTCACACATGAATCACCTTCAACAAAAACAACCACCACAACTCCAACAGCAACATCATCCCTTCTCTTCTTTGTATCATGTATATATAGCTTCTGTGCATCTTTTGCATGAAATATTCGCAATGCCTCTGCATGCACACTCTGCGCCAAATTCCTCCGCAACTTGAGTGCTTTTTCTGATCATCATCGTGACTCTTCAGCTTCTCTGGCGATTTTCCCACGTGTTCAACATCATTGGGTGTTATGCCGAGATTCCTCAGCATGTCTGGCAGTTGAGACTCTTTGTCTTCTCCGTGAAAATCAAACTCACCTTCTCTATTTCAGTTACAGGCCTCAATGCCCATCCAGTTGTCAATTGCCTCCACGAACATATTCATCCCTCTTGAACATTCTCAGAGGCTCTTCACCTTCTCTATCAATCATCCCCAAGTGTCTTCGAGTCCTCTCGTTGAACCCATCAGTGGTTTTTGGTAGTTACTCTATGTCATGCTATAGTTGCCCTCTGATCTTGTTCAAATTCATCTGCACCGTTGGATATGCAGCGAGAAAATTTGGACGGCCAGAATCTGTGCTCCGAGACCTATGATCGAGATTGGATTATGGAGCCCCCCTGCTATTCTACCTTTAAGCGGAGGGGGGGGGGTCCGAAATTGGGTGCGCATCTCTCAAGCGACCAGGATTAGAGTTCCCAGATCAACGACACTCAAGCGATTCTAGACCCCCTTTGCCATTCTGCCTTTAATCAAAGGGAGGGGGTTCCGGAATGGTGGGGTATCGAGGAAGGGCCCCATTCCTGTCGTGTCACCTTTTGTATCATTCTCCTCCCCACCTGTCGTCTGTTCTCTACCTGACTGTGTGCCAAGGCTCGTTCCCTTTATCCCCTCCTTGTCCTCCAACATATGTCCATCTCCCAATTACTGAAACTCTGAGGTGGTGTAAACCTGTTGACGTCACATGTGGATTGACACGTGTTGAATACTGCCACGTGTCACTCTGATTTGTGACTTACATGTGCCTGAAATGTTGAATTAGTCTGACACTTGTCATTACCTAGTTGTGCCACGTGTTCCTAGCTGACGTGGTATGTTGACGTGAGTTGGATCGACGGTCCAGATCACATCTTGATCTGATGATTCAGATTCAGTCGGGATTTCACACATCGTGATTTTGACACTCTTGACGTTCAGTGTTTTTGTCACTTCAAAGTCCCGATCCATGAAACTCCGTAACGGAGTCGTATCAACGGTCCAGATCACATCTTGATCTGACGACTGTGATTAAATCACAATATCGCATATCACGATTTCAGGATTCCTGTGGTTATTGTTCTTTGACATCTTCAACTTTCGATCCGTGAAACTCTGAAATGGACTGAGATTGACGGTCCAGATCAGACCTTGATTCAATGGCTGCTATTAAATCGTGATTTTGCAATTCTTGTTGCATTGCTTCTTTTCCTCTCCATGTCGCGATTCGCGAAACTCCGATATGGAGTTAGATCAATGGTCCAGATCTAATCTCTATTCAATGGTTGCGATTAAATCATGATTTTGCATATCACAAATTCGAGAGGTTAGGGAACTCTCTTCCTTTGACTCTCCAGTCAGCGAAATGACGATCTATCTCCACGTGTCTTACCTGTAAATGGACAATCCTCCTTCTTTCGATATTTTGTACGCCCGCTTCTCCTTGCACTTCAAAGAACGTGCAGGTTCTGCTTGATCCAACGATGGTTGGATCCCACGCTTGGATCTAATGCCTGAGATCTATCCTCCTCTTCAGCGTGATCTTCTTATCTACAATGAGATCTGACGGTCATCGGTAATTCGAGATGGAATCCAATGATCACTGACGCTTCTCCTCCAATCTTACATTGTTTCTATTTTTCCATCGATGCAGACTCTGATCCTATCATCAATGACAAGCGCATACTTCCTATAAAGCATTCCAACCAACCTTTGCACTATCTCTTCTAATCTTATCGAGCTTGCTCTGCAGCATCTTCCCAAACTACTTATGGTGCCCGTCTGTTCTTCTCAAACTACTTTTGGTGCCTGTCTGTTACATTCTTCCTGTACTCAAGCCATCATCGTTGTTGTACTTTCCATCAATGACAAGCATACGCTACCTATTAAACATTTGCCAACAATTTTTCCTTCAGCAAATTCTCCCCCATGGAGCATTTTGGAATACATAGTTGATTTCCCCTGAACAATAATCCATCCTGGATCGTGTATTCAGTCCATTGGCTTCTATCCCTAAGAATTGGATTCTCATATGCCTCATATGCCTCCTTGAAGTATGGATCATCCCTATACATTTCCTTAAGGTTATCAAAACCCAAAGTCTTGACTCTGAATTCCTGCATAAGAAAACATTTCTTGCTCAAAGCATCAACATCTTTGTTAGCAGTTCCAGAAATATGCTTAATCACAAAAGTAAAATTCTGCATGAATTCAACCCATTTAGCATGTTTTTGGTTCAACTTCTCGTGTCGAGTCACAAATAGTAAAGTGTGATTATCGTTGTACAAAACAAACTCCTTGGGAACCAAGTAGTGTCTCCATTTCTTCAGTGTTTGTACGACTACATATAATTCTTTGTCATATGTGGAGTACTTAATCTCCGCTTCATTCAGTTTTTCACTGAAATATGTGATCAGCCTGTCATGTTGGCTCAAGACTGCTCCAATTGCAAATCCACTCACTTCACACTTGACCTGGAATGTCTTTCTAAAATCTGGAAAAAACATAATTGGTTGCTCAGTGATATTCTTCTTCAATAGGTTGAAGCTCTTCTTTGCTTCATCCATCCAGTGAAAAGATTTATGTCTTTTCTTTACCGTATCCATCATCGGTGTGCTAATTCCACTGAAGTTTCCGATGAATTTCCTGTAGAAGCTAGCCAAACCATGGAAGCTTCTAACTTCAAATACACTCTTCGACAATGGCCAATTCTTTATCGCCTTTATCTTTTCTGGATCCATTTTTAATTCATTTGCAGAGATAACAAAGCCCAAATAAATGAGTTATGTCCTCATAAATGATGATTTATTCATATTAATCAGTAATTTCTCCTGCTGTAATCTCCTCATTACTGCAACTAGATGCTTTAAGTGTTCTGCTTCTGTCTTGCTGAAAATTAATATATCGTCAAGATATACAATGACAAATTTCCCAATGAAATCATTCAACACTTCGTTCATCAACCTCATGAAAGTACTGGGCACATTTGTTAAGTCAAATGGCATGAAAAGCCATTCATACAGCCCCTCATTCATCTTGAATGGTGTCTTCCATTCATCACCTTCTCTCATTCGAATTTCAAATCAATCTTTGAAAAAAACTTTGCTCCACTCAAGTAATCCATCAAGTCGTCCATCCTTGGCAATGGAAATCTGTATCTGATGGTAATATTATTGATTGCCCTTGAGTCTATACACATTCTCTAGCCTCTGTCTTTCTTTGGGCTGAGCACTGTTGGAACAGTGCATGGACTCACGCTCTCTCGAATCAATCCTTTGTCCATTAAGTCTTGGATCTGTGTCTTAACTTTTTCATTTTCCTGCGGCATCAACCGATATGTTGCTTTGTTTGGTAAACTGGCTCCAGGTATAAGATCAATATGATGACTTATACTCCTGATAGGTGGTAACGAACAAGGTTGTTCGTCCACTACTATATTAGTAAACTCTCTCAACAACTCCTGGATTTCTTCTGGTAAATCATCTATTCTCGTACTGGTTAAAACAATTTTGGGCTTCCTGACCACCATAAATTGTGTGTCTTCCTTCTTCTTAACCTCATCAAGAAGTTCCTTCCCACTCATGAGAAGTACAGTGTTGTTCATCTCAACTTTCACTTCTTTATCCTTAATCGACAGCAACATGTGCATCCTACCATTTTTCTCCAGGGTGTACGTGTTCTTTCTCCCATCATGAACTACGTTTCTGTCATATTGCCATGGTCTACCCAACAATAGATGACAAACATCCATGGGAATTGCATCACATAATATTTCATCTTTATATCCTCCTATTTTAAATTCAACTAAACATTGTTTAGTGACATTTACCTGATGTCCTTTTTGTAGCCACGAAACTCTGTATGGGATTTGGATGTACAACAGTCTCCAACTCTAGCTTTTCTACCATCTCTGTAGATACGAGATTGTTCTTGCTACCGCTGTCCACTATGACCTTGCATACTCTATCCTTAGTTTTGCAAGCACTCTGAAACAGACTATTTCTTTGGGCTGGGTTCTCTACCTCCATCTCCGGTTTCAAGAGAAATTTTCTCATCATCAAATATCTTCTACCCTCAACGTCTTTTGCATCAACATTTCATCCTTGAGCTTCAACAATTTTAGTTTCACCATCATCTTTCTTCTTATATGGACACTCATAGGATTTATGTCCGATTTTTCCACAGAAGAAGCATTTCACTTCACCTCCTCTACCTCTTCCTCTTCCTCTGGCTCGAGGAAAAGTATTTCTATTAGCATACTGCCTTCCCTGTGAGCTTCCTCCTCTCTCAAGTTGAGGTTTCTTCCCCTCTTCTTTAGGTTTCTGAGTTCTGTCTTGGGAAATTGTTTTTCCACTAGCTTGACTTCTACCTCAACCTATTTGACCTTTCTTTCATCTTAGCTTCTCTTCATCTTTCAGAGCTATCTGATAAGCATCTTCTACATTTTGAATGGTCATCATGCCCATCTCATCTTGAATGTCATATCATAAACCATTCATGTACCTGCCAACGTTTTCATCATCATTTTCCTGATGACCTACTCTGATGTTTATCCTATAGAATTCTTCAGTGTATTCCTTCACTGACATTAGCTTCTGTCTCAAATTCTGCATCCTCTGAAACAGAGTGATTTGATAATCCCTTGGTATAAATTTGGATTTCAGTTTTGCAACCATTCTATCCCAGCTTTTGATTTTCTGCTTTCCCTTGCAGTGTCTGTCAGCCTGCAGTTCATGCCACCACAGTGTTGCATGCCCTTTAAGTCTAGTAATGGCATGTTTTACTTTCTTGTCTTCCTCGACATCCTCATAGTCAAAGTATTTGTCTAGAGCTCTAATCTAGTATAGAATTTCTTCAACATCTAAGTTTCCTTGGTACACTGGAATGTCTATTTTTTCCCTAGCACCTATCCTTGCAACAACCTTGAACATGCATTCTTTTGCAGCATCTTCGACTGCAAATTCTTCTCCTTCATTTCCAACTTCATTTTCACTTTCAGCCTCGCTAATATCCCCAACGTCGACTGTGCACCTATGTGTTGTCTCCATAGCATCAATTCTAGCACGTAACTCATGCATTTCTCTTTCCACTACTGGATCAGGCATTGGCCTATCTCTTCTTCTCGAAAGCATGGCTGAAAAGTCTTCCTCTTTTCTCTCTGCTACAGAAAGAAAAGAATTTGTTTTGTGCTCTAATACCACAACTGGTGCAGACCCCCCGACCCTCGGGCCGAGAATCCACGCAGGATCTTCACTAAACCACGCCAATGGTTAATCAAACCCTTTGTTTAAGCCACAAAGGACTTAGGGTTTCCGGAGTTGGAGAGTCTCGATGTATTTCCACAGCTCTTGGAAAATGCCGAAATGTAAATTGTCAACAAAGGTTGACCACTCCAACGTGACAAGCACATGCCACATGTTGCCCACTTATTTCATCTTTTCGAGACTTGAGCGAACAACCAACAATCGTTCCTCTTCCCTTATGATTCCCCAAATTCTGAAATTTCTCCTTTGGCGAGATCAATGGCCTTTCGAGATTTCATGTACTGGGAGTTCATGACTCTCGACCACAAATCACTTGTCGCACCAATTCTTGAATTCTGAAATAGCAACCTTTTCGGGATTCCACATGCTAGGAGTTTGAAACTCTCGACCCCAAATCACTTGTCGTGCCAATTCCAAAATTCTGAAATAGAGACCTTTTTAGGATTCCACGTACCGGGAGTTTGAAACTCTCGATTCCAAAAATCATAGCCTCCTCTACTTTCCAGACCCCAAAATGTCAAAATGCTGAAATGGGCTCAATGACGATTAGCCTCGGACCAAATCTTGGTCCATGTGACTTCTTCCTCCGTGACCACAGTCATACTCCAAAGACACGTCGTGTTTCATGACTTTAGGGTTTTCAATGCCAAGTGCCCCGGTTCCTTGTCATTGTAATTGCCAGAATGTCGAACCTCAAAATGCCAAAATGCCAAAATTCCACTCCCAAGGGGAATCAACGGCTTCCGTTGCTTCTCATCCAATGGTCGCTACTTCTCCTGAGCTCCAGAATGATAAAATACACTCATCCTTAACCTTCTTACAAATTTTCTAGATCCAACGGTCCACGAGATTGTGGCACTTCTTCCATGAAGAAAATTCACTATTCGTTCACTCTTCTTCAAGGATCTCTGGCCAAAATGACTTGGCGTCCTTCCACCTGAACTTGACTTTTGTGAGATGATATATATCTCCGCCTCCCTTTGAACTCTTCAAAGGTGCTATCCCACTTGAGCTTTCACTTGCAAACTCAAGCCTCCAAAAAGAGCCTACTCACACTCCTTGCGGAAAACTTTCAAATAACCTACGGTTATTTGATTCTTCGACCCTGTGCACTCTTTGCAATAGTAGTCCTTCAACTTCCACCTTAGTTGATAAATTCTAATGCCTTCACCAACTTGTGTACACCTTGCATGTATTTTTTCTTCTCCTGCACTTCTGCTGGTATGAGAACAACGATGTCTCTCCCGAGCTTTCTGAGATAAAACTTAGACGCACATCAATGCACACCTTGCGGACGTTCACTGCACTCCTTGCAGGAACTCTCAGGAAGAGAAACAATTGAAACTCATTCTTATCCTCTCTCAGATTTCATACATTCAACATGAAATCATACACACAACACAACATTGAAACAAATGCGTAACAGAGAAACAAATCATTGTAAGCATACCATTCAACTAATGTAAATAGTAAGCATCATAACACTATGACAATTCAGTCAAAGTTTCATATATTAACTCAAGTGCTCCTATACATGGTTTCTTCTCTACATCTCTCTGCTATAGCTCTTTAGCATATGAATTCTGAATGATCATCCAGTTACAATGATACAAGGGTGAGGGTGTCTATATCTGTTTTCCCTCCTATGCTTTTAAATTGTCTAATCTATTAAATTAAATCTACCTACCTGCATTCATTACGCATAAATGCCTATACATTCGATAGATGAGATCAACGCTCAAGATATGTTTACAACATCCAGATATAAATGTAAGTACGCTTCCCCTAGCTATTACATTAATATCTGCTCATTAATTTTTCAAAACATTTCAAAATGTGCACTGGTGCTTTTCTAGTTGTCTTCCGCCTTTGTGCTTGCTTGGCTAGCTATGTACGATGCTCCTACATCAATGTATCTTCAATAGTTTTCTTATATTTTGGTTGACTACGATTCCTTCCTTTGAATACTTCTGGATAACTCTTTCTATTTTCTTCATTCTTCTTTTCTAGCAACCTAGAGTGTTTCTCTTCATTCTATATAACTGATGTGGATGTTTCTGTCTCGTCAATGTTCTTGTTGAGTTTGACGATTTTAATTCTCAATGTGACAACTTCTTCTTCAAGCTTCTCAACCTCTTCTTCATTCTTCATTATCTGATACTTCATGCCTTCTTCTGTTCTTTTCGCTTCTTCAAGATGATTTTTTAATGTGATTATTTATTCTTCAAGTCCTTTCTCTTCTTGACCAAACTCTACCTCAAGTTGGTTGAGATCATTTTTTCTTTCCTTAAGATAATTTTTCAATATATTATCTCTCATTTATGCTTCTTCCTTTTGTTCTTCTATGTTGTCTTCCAAATATTTCTTTTGATATTCAAGATTTTCTTCGATCGTTCTGGCTTCTTCTAGCTGAGTTCTTAAGTTCTTAGTGACCTGTTGGGCTTCTTAAAAAACGTGAACACTTTCCTTTTGTTTCATCAATTCTTTCTTGAGTGACTTGTTTTCTTCTCTTAGTTCATCTAAATAACTAATAAATTCTTTGGTGATTATGTACTCTTCATCTTCTAAATCTATTTGGTATGGTGAACATAATTCTTCTTGATCTGTATCTCCATCTTCTTTGGAATTTTATGAATCTGCAATGGGTGAAGAATATATGTCATGTAACTTATCCCAAATTTATTTGGTTGATGAACACTTACCAACCTTTTCTCTTACCGGATTAGGTAATCATTCCCAGATGAAATAAATTGTTATTTTTTTATTCTTCTTCAATTCCTTCTTGGTTGCATTCTTTTCCGTTTTTGAACTATCATATCCTATAACAACTGATAGTCAAATATAATGTCCCTGTGCATGTAAAAATACTTTTGTCCTCCTATTCCACATCTCATACTTAAAACCATTCTTACCATTAAACAATGGTACTCCATTCTCGGAATAATCCATGATCTCCTTCCAGTGGTTAAACTGTTTCCTAAAGGAATCTTCTCTGATACCAATTGTTGGATTACTGAGAGGGGGGGTGAATCAATAATAGAGCAATTTAATCCTTTTTCACCATAAAATGAACAATAGAATTATCATCCAATAGTTGCAGAGTAAATAAACAATGAACAAATGAGCAACCACACACATACATAGTACACCAGTGTTTTACGTGGAAACCCAAAGTGGGAGAAAACCACGAAATTCATTTTCTTATATGTATTTAAGAATTACATTCATTGGAAGCACCAAATTTTTTTGTTTTCCAGCTACAACTAGAAGGAGGCTCCAACCCCCTAATTTTTCATGCTACAACCTGAGGGAAGCTCCAACTCCCCAATTTTATGGCTACAACCCCCTATGTTCTCTGACTAAAACTGGAAGGTGTCTACAACCACCTATCCTTTCCCCATCCAACCGCCCTGATGTATAAGTAGAATGATGGAACCACTATCACACTATCATTGTGAGATATATTGTTTTAAACCTATACCAATCAACCTGCACCAAACAACCTATACCAATAACATGATCCATGTATCAACCATGCCTCAACTTGTACCTCAACCTGTAATCAACTTGTACCATAAAGAAGTGCATCAACCATGCACCAACCTGTACCAAACAACCTGTAATCAACCTTTACCATAAACAAGTGCATCAAACATGCACTAACCTATACCAAACAACCTACAATCAACCTTTACGATAAACAAGTGCATCAACTGGGTACCAACGTATACCTCAACCTGTACCATCAACGAGTGCATCAACCATGTACCAAAACTATACGACTAACCTATCACATTAAACTGTCCAAGCAACCTATCACAAAAACTTGTCTCATTAATCTTATCAACCAAATCATATCTAATCATCAATATCAATCACCAAGACAACTCTCAAATATGTGCATCAACCAAACATAACACAACAACTCATAATCATTACCAAGATCAATATGTACTTCTAATAATATAGAAATACAAGTATGTTGCATCATCCATAAACCATGTGTCAACAATAATCCTAACAAGTTCCTCCAACCATGTACCAATCATGTATCAACTACTCATCAACTATGACTCATCAAGATGCACCAAAAACATCAACTATACACCTCATGTATGTGCCAACTCATCAACTATGTGTCTCCACCATGTACCCAACATGTACCTCGAAAAAAATCCCTCATCAATTTTATAATCAAAATATGATTTGTAACTCTGTAATAAACATGTTGTATATGATCACATACCTGCAAACCTTCCTTAAATTTAGCAACAAGAGACTAGCATTTTCATTAAACTTTACTTTAGTCTCACATGACTAGTTTTGTATTAGTCAACAACCCTAATTTGAAATAATCATAACTATGTACCTGTAATGAATAAATATATGAAAATATTACAAATGTTCTTCGGTGTATTTTATGTAATTCCTCGAGGTGTCACTACTTGGAGCCTATGAGAAAAGGAGTTATAGAAAAAATGGCATACCTTGTTGAATTATGGCATACCTCCATATTTTTGTCGAATACAATAAACCCAAGTGTTTCTAGTTTCATTATCAATAAAAGTAACATAATAATGATATCCACCAAGAGATGATACATGAGTTGGTCCCCATACATCTGTATGCACAAGATATAATATTTCACTCTTCTTTTCCTTCCCAACTCTGAGAAATTTGACTATCCTATATTTACCATAAACACAATGCTCACAGAAATTCAATTCAACTTCTTTAAGATTTGGAAAAAAAATTCTTTTGTGTAGTATTTGCATCCCTTTCTCACTCATGTGTCCAAGCCTATGATTCCACAATGTTGTATACACTCTTGTAGAAGATAAAGAAATAGAAGAGTTAGTATTACCAATGCATAAAGACAATGTACCTACCTTCTCTCCTTTCGATATCACCAATGATCTGTTGTTGACCTTCCACACCTTATTTGTAAATGTATATATGCAACCTTCGCTTGCCAAATTCCTTACTGAAATTAAATTTTTTCTCAGATATCGAACATGTCTTACCTTTTTCAAAAACCATTGGTTTTCATTCTTTTTCTTTATTTGTACCTTACGCATTCCAACAATTTTTCATTGTGCATCATCACCCAAATGAACCTATACAAAATCACCTTGAACATAATCTAGAAAATGTTTCATATTGGGTGTGGAATGAAGCAAAGCCCCTAAATCTACTACCCAAGACTCAAAAACATTATCTACAGAAAGAATCAAAGCATCTTGTAACACATCACATGTTACATTTGCTTCCTGATTTTTCTCCTACTTTCCATCTCTTTGTATTTTGGAGCTCTGAAGTCTTTCTTCAAATGTCCTTTCTTCGCACAATTCTAGTACATTATCTTTCCCAGTCTAGATTTATATATTCCCTTCCTAGAATTACCACGATTGTTTGGGCCCTTTCCTCTATCCTTTTGTCTTCCTATATTCTCCATGTTCAATGCATTACCTGATGTCTCAACTGTGATTTTTCATCGCATTTCCTTGCTAAGGATAACACCAAAAACATCATCAAATTTTAGAGTGTTTGAACAAGAAACATATTTAGTTACAGCCATGACCAAGCCATTCTAGATTTCTAGCAATGAGAATAGGATTATAATATCCTTGACCTCATCATCAAAGTCCACCTTTACATAAATTAGTTGACTAGTAACTGTATTAAATTCATTTAAATTATCTGTAAAATACCCACCTTCCGACATCTTCATATTAAATAATACCTTCATTAGAAATATCTTATTGGATGTCGAGGGTTTTCATACAACTTATCCAATACATCCATCATCTCCTTCATTTTATTTTATTTTGAAATATTGAAATCCATTGATGCTTCGAGTCTCAACTGTATAATTCCTAGTGCCTTTCTTTCAAGAACCTTCCATTATTTGTCATTCATGGTCATATGCTTCTTTTCTATTATTCTCAATGGTAGGAATAGATCCTTTTGATATAAATAATCTTCCATCTGTATCTTCCATAACTGGTAGTTTCAACAGTTAAATTTCTTGACCCTAAACCTTCCATATTCTGTCATTTCTCCCACTTGAAACATGAACCCTATTTTGATGTGAGTTACCTTTCGGTCTGATATCGGTTGCTAGAAAAATAGGATCGTGGAGCAATAGAATAAGACAAATCCAGAAATAAAACATAGAATATAAACAATACAATAGAGACATATATATACTTGGTTCACCCAGTGTGGGCTATGTCCACTAGAGAAATTTCTAGGTCCTTCCTTTATTATTATCCATCAAAATGAAGGGATACAACCTACAATGCACCCATTTTAACTTCCTCTTTTTTCTCTCAGACTCTCCTCTCTCAGAATACAATAATCACACTCATACATAAACGTAATAAAATTCCCTTAGAAAAGAGGGTTTCCTTCTAAGGAAGCAAACCCTAATATAACTTCTACCATTATATCTATGACCTTATAATGAATGGTCTATATTGGCTATGAAATTACCATATTTTACAAGGAAATTTTCTCAAAAAACATTTATCTCGGGGGAAGAGCCCCCAAACCCCCAGATGGGAGACCGCTGGCCCCCATGCCTCCCATCCAGGGGTGTAGGTCCCCCTAGAATCCCCGACAGAAGGAGGGTAGGAATACCTACATATAAATCAAGGAGATAATCAGGCTTCACAACCAACACTATGTTTAATAGTCATTATTGAGGGACTCTTATTTTTTAGGAACCTCTCCTACATTATAGGAGAATATTATCTCAAGTTTAGAGCCAGTTAGACTAGTGGAAGTGAATCATGCATGGAAACCCCAGTTTTATCACCAACAATTGCATGTGTTTCTGTCACTTCCACAAGTATGACTCAGATAACTAAAGAATACATGACTAGTTAACTAGGACTAGGTGGGAGTTAACTCTTATAACTTGTTGTGTGTGTCCATATCTCTCTAGAGCACCACTATGGTTCATTTTCTTATATTCCAATGCAAATTAATTGATTTATATAGATTATATCATGTGTAAGTTATTATTCATTCATTTGTCTAATACATTTTCTCATTCTTTTGTCTCCAATTTTTCTCTCATCTTCTCTACTTTGCAAGTTTTGTTTGTTCTTTTTCTAGCTAGATATCTTATGTAGGTACTCACCACATTCTACATGGTATGATATCCCACAGGATGCTAGGAAAAATTCGCATGAGCATTTTTATTTGCAGGTACCGAAGATTAAATAACATAGGAAGAATGGAATCTCCACCATCTGCAATTATCGCTCCGTACAACTACTTTGAATGGGAGAAAAAGATGGAAATTTTTGTCAAAGGTAGAGGATTGTACAAGTTGATCGAGGCTATAGAAACATAACTCACATCATCTATTGAAAAATAAAAATACCTCAATAGAATGGATGAGGCTTATGGAGCCCTATGCATGTACATAACCCCTAAATTGTTGTTTCATGTATCTTCTTGAAAAATTCCATTTACTATATTTGTACCACCATGGAAGGAATCTTTGGAAAACAAGATTAGATGAGAGACCACATGCTCAAGGTGGAATTACTTTCATTAGATCCATAAATATTTGAAAACATCAAGGATTTCTTCATAAGGTACAAGGATTTATTGTTGCAACTCAAGGTTTACAGGGTTGATAAATCATAGGAAAAGAGAATGGTTCTCACCATTTTTTCAAAACTTGGCTCAAATTATTCAATTTTGGTTTCTAGTTTCCATACTTAGAGGTTGACTGCATGAGCATCCTAGAATATTCCCTATGTGAATACCTTCATTGAGGCCCTGATTCAGGAGAAGGATAAAATCATCAAGATGGGTGTGATTAAAAAATCCAAAGATCATGCATTTGTTGCACATGATAGAAACAATTCTCAACATGAGAAATCCAAAAAGAAAGGTAAAGAAAAGGTGCATGTAGAACAAAAGATAAAAGGGAACTCCAAACCATTCAATGATTCCTCAATATCCAAAAGGGGAAAAGGGAATAAGGGACATAAGTGTACCTACTGCAATTGAGGATTCCATCTACAGTCTGCATGCATGAAGAACCAAATAAACCTTATGACTAATATTATTAAAAATAACAACCTTGAGGATCAAATTACCGAGGGTGGCAAGAAGAAGCCAAAAGATCACGCTCCAAAAGGTAATCATTGCAAATTTTTTATTCTTCACTCTTTAGCTAATGCCTCGATCATGGATTTAGGCGCATCTGACCATATGGATGCCACATAAGATATCTTATATTATTTGACTACATACAATGGTATTCATATCCTCATGGGGGATGACTCTCAAATCAACATCACCAAAAAAGGGAGAGTGGAACTATATCATGGGAGGATAAAATCATGAAGATGGGTAACACTTTCATAACAATCAGGTCTCAAAAATTCCTAGCGGCAATTTTTCAGCCGAAAAATTGTTGCTGGGAATTTTTGAGACCGAAAATTTGCACATCAAATTGAACGGTGCCCTCGAAATTCGTGTACAATGTTTTTTGGATGAATTATTTCTTTTGGTAATAATATTTCGGCCGAAACGTTTATTTTTAACATATTCTGTTAAAATCTAGGTTTCAGCCGAAAACATGAAATTGGGACTGAAAACAAAAACTAGAGAATTGCCCCAAGCTTACCTGAACTTCGGTGTTTCCGGACCCTGCAAATACTGATAATTTGGTTTTGAAAATGACACCAGCATTTCCAAAATTGAATCTACTTTAAATTCCTATAATTTGTTTTCATTTTCTTTATTTTTATCTAATTTTATTTAATTTAAAAAAAAAAAAATCACTACATAATATTTTCAACAGACATTATGATTCGGTGAATTGAAATATCGGTAGCTCTAAACATATACAGTGAAAAATTTAGAAAAAAATATATTCATAATCCTTAAGCTGTTCTCTTCAAAAGGGTATATTTATATTTTAGTTTCAAGTAAAAATTAAGATAGATACAAGGTGTAGAAAAACATGTGCTTAAAATATGCAATGTTTTCAGCTTGGTCAACTTAAAAAAATTCTATAAATTATAATATTCATCTGTTAGATTCAAAATTATAGTCATAATAAAATAGAGTCTCTGTAGATTGTTGCAGTATATTTCGTTTCTTAAAAACATAAGTTTAATAATAGATACATTGTTGTATAAAAAAGTTATTCATTATCATTCCTTTCATGTTTAAGGAACATACCGTTAAACAACTGTCAAATTGACATATCAAATCGTGATAAAAAAAAATTGAAAAATAGTCATTGGAAAGATAACAAAATTATTCACAAGTTTTGTTTTTACTGTAAAGTGAAATTCTAAATAAAAAAAATACTTTTGCATGTTGGAAGTTGAAGAACTTGTGAAAATACAGTTTGTTTTCTCATAAAACAAGCAAAGTGTAACCCATCTTGATGATTTTACCCGGGAGTTTTTAGAATGTTCGGTATGTTCAAAATATTTTCACGAATCTACTCTAATTGTATTATATTATACACTCAGGATCAAGAAAAAAGGCAGAGTTTACACCAAAATCCATTTCCATATTTGACATGCAACCCAACTCCAATGTTGTTGTCGGGGAGGTAAATCATCCATCACAATTATACACTTTTTCTATGTTTATTAAACCTGTTTCCTTTATACTACTTATGCATGCTAATGACAGTAGTATATTATGGCACAACAGGTTTGGTCACCTCAACTTCAGGTACATGCAGTAGCTTATCAAGAAAGGGATGGTCAACGGAGTATCTGATATCCATTTTTTTGAAGGGGTTTATGAAGGATGCATCCTTGAAAAGCTACCTCAAGAGAAGTTTGAGAAGGGAAAGGATCATAGGGGCTCCTCTCCATTATATTTGATTCACAACGATCTCATTGTTCTATTCCCACATCCATCCATTGGTAAATCAAGGTACATGATTACATTTTTCGATGATTGCTCATGCTATACTTGGGATTTTTTTCTCAGACAAAATCCAAAGGTATTTGAGCAGCTAAAAGAGTTCAAGGAACTTGTTTACACCCAATTAGGGAGAAATATCAAATCTCTCCATACAGATGATGAAGGGGAGTATGTCAATAGATATGTTCAGAACCTTTGTCTTGAGTCTAGAATACAGTTGCAACACATAGTACGATATATTCTGCATCAGAACGAGGTTGTTGAGATGAAAAACAAATATGTCAAGAAGATGTCATATTGCATGTTGCATGAAAGATCACTTTCTCATAAGCTTTTGGATGAGTCACTTAACTGTGCTAAATACATCTAGAATAGATCCATGTTGGGCCCCAACAACTCCTCCTAAATTTTTACAAAATTTAAAGGGCCCCATTAGAATCTTGATAATTATAATGAGCTACAGAATCAACCTTTTCAAATAATTTCATCCCTTGGCTTGATTTGAGGCAAACGTAAGACATTCACTATAGTATGAGACATTCATTACAGAGTATATGTCAAAATTTAGAAACGAGCATAGAAATCTCAATTTAAACAAAAACGTTAATTTTTATCAAATGTTTACTTTCGTTTAAATTATGATTATGTGTTCTTTCTTTCTCTCATTAGCAAGTTTGACTATTTTAGATAATGGGTTCAATACTTCATCAAATAATATCTTGGTTGGTTTCTCATTTTCATAAAATCATTTGGTGATATTAATTAATTAATTTTTTTCTTCATTTTGCATCTCATTTCAAAATAAAAATAATAATAATAAAAAAGAATTATCTATGATTTGTTTGATTTTGTAAAAAAACAAGATTAATATTTTTCTCTTCTCCATTAACTTGAAACTTCTAGAATTTTAAGATCATATTTGAATGGAAATTATAAACAATGTTTGTTTAGAACTTATAGTTAGTTTAAATTCATTTTTTATTTTATTGTTCTAGATTTTGTTTTATTCATAATTTTTAGGTTATTAATTTAGGTTTATTTCTGTTTCACAGGTTTCTATTATCAGTTATTTGGTATAGATATGATCATGGATTGATTTTATTATCTAAATACATTCAAGATGATTGATCCAAAAATAATATTGGATTGCTACAAATAAATTTATGAGCAACAACAGATAAAATTTGGAAATGCGTCAAGAACAGAGACATGATTGTGAGGGACTGATTGCAGCTAAACTATGAGGATTTTGAAGAAACGGTTGAAAACCCATTTCCCAAATGGACCCATTTAGCTTCCACCTAGAAATTTTCCCAAACAAATGCATGATTGGAGAGATATTTGTGTCTCTTTACGAGAAAAAATTTAGGTGGTGGAATCTATTAGTGATGCCCAGACTGTTTATTCATTGTATAAAGATATGAGAAAGTTTAGAGCCATAGAGAACGAGGAAATTGAGAGGAGGACTTTTATACTTTATCTTTTGTATAATATTTATTTTGTAAACTTTTATTCTTTTCAAATGGAGTAACGGATGGTTGGAATCTTTGGGAGAATGGACGAGTATTTTTTAAGAAGAATATGGAATTCCAGGTTGCTTAATGGCTTTTGTGCTGTGAGTAAAATGGTTTTATTTTCATTATAATATCTTCATATTCTTTGAATAATTGATTATGCATAGATTTAAATTAGCTTTAGTTTTTTTTATCAATACATGGTTAATTGTTATCATTTATATATATTATTTTTTTCAATCTTTAAGAATCTATTCTCCCAAAAGTTCTTCTTGGACCATATGATGAACATATTTTGTTGAAACTATATGAGAAAAGAATTTACTCTTTGGCTTTTGTTCTTTTGTATATTGTGCAATGTTAATATTGTTTCTCATATAATTTTTTAATATGAAACTTTATTTGTATTGAATTAGCTTTAGACTATTCGACATATAATTTTTTATATAATTTTTTTCTTTATGTTGTGCATAATTTGTTATTCCATTATGTATGTGTGATCAATTTGTCATTTGATTATTATTGAATTTATTCCTAATGTTAAATGATGGATAAATTCAATACTCAGAATTGAGATTTCTCTCGTTCTAAGTTATTGATTATCATAAGATCACAAGATTTTTAATCAATCATCATTCTGCCACTATATTCTCACTCCAACACATCAAACACTTCTTTGAATTTAGTCTAGAAGTACTAGTATTGTTCTGTCACAGGTTTCCCTCACAAGAAGGACAAGAAGGAGCTCATACAAATACAGAGAGATGAATTTATCTTAGTATAGTTGATCAATGAGAGGTTAGTAGGTGAATTGTTTTCTTTTATTCAGATTTGTTTATATATGAATGAGACGATGATTGCATTAATTAGCTTTGTATGTTTCTGTGTCATTGTTTCAATTGTATTTTTTTAGTATTTATTAGTTTAAAATCTTTAAACATTAAAAAAACAAAAAGATTTATGTTCTTACTTTATCTTATTTTGAAACATTATTATGAATATTCATTTTTACAAGATTTGAAGTAAACCTTGTAAATTGTATATAGATAGTTTATAATCATTTGTATATTTACGTTTCTTTTTAATAAACATTAGTAAGTAATATATCATTTGTTAGAGTCATAACTTTAGATTAGTTTATTTATTTTACTGTTTTTAGGACTTTAGTTGGCCAACAAAGACTTAAACTTGTCGGGTCATTTCATTCCAAATGACCTGGGTTATTTAGAAAACCCCGGTCCGGATTTGACCTTCCAGATGACGGTGTGTCATTTACACCCATCAAAAAATGGCGCTAGAAGGAGGGCCAAGGTAAATTTAATGATTAAATGTTTCACCCCTTAGCCTTTCATAATTTCAGATTTATAAATCCTTCTTTTGTGTCATCTGATAATGCACTACAAGGCAGGTTAGATGGAAAGCTAACTATTTGGAGTCAATTTCTTCAATTTCTTAATTTTTTATGACTCCTGCCCAAATCACTGTGTCGGAACATGATTTCAATGTCTCATTACAAGTTATTCCCAACAAGACAGTTGATCATCCCTTTTTAGTACTCATCTTTGATGGTGAAGGGAACACATCTACAATAGACCATATTTCTAATTTTTTTTGTAAATGTTTAAAACATAATATCATTGACCCTAATGTTATATGAAGATTGGTCGCTCTCACTTTCTGAGGTTGGGTTAAATATTGGTTCAAATCTTTTCCTGCTAATTCGATTGATTCTTTGTCTGAGTTTGTAATTGATTTTTTATTAGATTTTAACAATTATGATTATGATGAATTAAGTGAAGAACTAAGTTGCTTAAGGAAAGAAAATGATGAATCATTCAATGATTTTACAATTAGGTTCATACATGTTTGTACTAGATTCCCTTTGAAATAAATGCCTCTTATTAAGGAATGGTTTGAATATCTCATTTCTCTCTCAGACAAGCAAGATCAATTAATTGTTAACCAATCTGAATTGAGCACTAATACTCAATCTCAAGATGGTTTAAAATTTCATGATGATGTTGAAGTCATTAAGTCACCACATTTTTTATCAACTTCCTTCATTTTAGCATATCAAGAGAAGAATGACATTTTACAAGATGTACTTTCCACTTCTGATGTTTCTTTGTCAATAATGTCTTCTTCTATCGAGGAAGAAACTTTGAATTTAAAAGGAGACCATGGTCAAACTCTCCAAGATATTAAAATTGTTTCTGAAGTAAAAGAGATGGAATGTGAATTTGGTAATCTTGTTGTGAGTAAAACTTCCCCTCACTCATTTGAACAGGTTCAAGAACAATTAGTGGGAGATGACAACATTGGTCAAACTGGTAATGAATCATCTAATTCTGGTAATTTTCTCTCACATTCACCCTTTTATGATGAACATAATTTGGTCTTGGAACATATCTTGTGTTCTTTAAAAGAACATATGATGAGAGATGATTTGTTTATTGAAGGAGAGGGAAAAAAACCAAAATTCAAAACGCATATACCTATCATTTCAAGAGATGCATTTTGTCTCCTCAATTCTTTTACATATTATTCCTTGTACCCTGATATTTTTTATCATCATGTTATGCAATCATGTGTTCCATATCACTTTGGAATGAATTATGCATTATATAATCAGATACAAATGAATAAAGATTACCGAATAGAAGATAAAGAGGAAAATAATTATGCCCATGAACATATTAATTCTTATTCTCATCAATTATCCATGGGTAAATCAAGAAATTATTTGAAAGAATCTCAAACTGCATCTTCCATTGATTCATCTCAATTTGTGTTTAAACATAGATCTACATTTTTCCACGACAAATTATTTGAGGTTGAAACGTATAATCAACTAAATACTATTATCAATGATGATTATTCAAAAATGTTGGTTGTTCCATTCAGTTCACCTCAAATAGTTAATATTGAAGTATTTGAGCTCAGTGAAAAGTTTAAAGAGAATGGAACACTTCTTTTCTGATCGAAAATCACGATAAGTTCTCTCAATCTTGACCCGACCTTTTTACAAGATTCTTTCCATGATAATATAATACTTTATTCTCATCAGAAATATTTTCCGTATGTGAATTCTTTTGAACAATCCCATGTTAGTAATTTCATGTATTATGATAGGATTGCAGATTGGTTGGAGTATTCATATCTCAAAAAGTTTCCAGGGAATGGTAAGATTATGTTCACCTTATTTAGAGATCAAGGAGGCAACTTTGACACACTCATTTTATATCCTTCAGATGGAGAAAATATGAGGAAAATTGTCGGGAGGATGTTGCACTTCGGTCTAGGATGATGGTTATGTCATGTCCCCATAATTCTCACAAGCTTCACAATCTCTTTTTTTCATATTTTTGTGAACCATATAATGACAAAATTGCATAATGGTTGGAGGATTCATACAGAAAGAATGTTCAAGGGAATGGTAAGGCCTTGCTTTATTTGTTTTTAAATGACGATGATAAAGGTAAGTATGATGTATTTTTGTCATATTTCGATATACTACCATTCTTGTTACTAATATTTGATTTTATTTTCATTGTAGGTTTGGAGTTACTTCGATGGCTACATTGGAAGCATGACTTCACTTAGTATTTTGATTTGTTTAGTAGTTAGAGTAGGTTTAGGAATATGTTTCCTTTAATTTTCTTTCTCAATGTTTCTTTTTGTAATAATGCATTTATGAACACAAGTGGGTACACCAAGAGAACCATAATATGAATGTTGTTAGGTAATTTCACTTTAATGATTTTCTCTTTGCTTTTTGTTGAATAATTCTTTTCAAAAACACATTATCATCATGGAAATTTTAAAATGGAAAGTAAAGATATAATTAAATTTGAACTATCAATTCAACCCTAACTTAAGGTTCCATGAGTAGGACTGCACTCATATTAGCAAGAATTTTTCTATTTTTTTTTAGTCTCTTTTATTTTTAATAATAATGCTTGGTCAAAGTAACATCTCATGCATCACTATCTTAAGAAAAGAACTTGCTCGCACATGATATTTTATATGATTTAGATCTTCCTTTATTTTACAATGAGATGTTAGTGGATCCAAAAGCTCAAGTTTATCTTTGGCCAAAATCGTTTCCTAAAAAAATTTCTTTAGCTGTTTTGATTTTGTGTACTTCTGATTTTGAATCCCATTATTAAAATTTGATTTGGTTTGTTGTGTGTTTTTTGTTTTCTTTTATTGATTTGAATGAGTTTTCTTCTTATTTATCTTTTTGAATCGATATATTTCTAATCAAAGAGATATTGTTGAAGGAAGCATTTATTTTAAGACTTGTGTTTTTCAAGCAAATTGAAATAGTTCAAAGAAGTCATGATATTAAGATATAGCTGAAGCAATTGATTTTTAAGTCAATTGTCACTTTCATTTTGTCCTCAAATTGTCTTTGCCAGAGTATTACACCAGACATATGGTTTAAATGTTTGAGAATTACGATGATATTTAAACTTTTTACGCCATCCATATTCTTAAGGAATCACTTTTAAGTGATTCCCCATTATCTAGATGATTTCTTAAAGGAAATCTAAAATCTTTAAACCATGATAAAACTTTTAGTTTTGAAAGAAAATAAACAACATGATCAACTATTCACCTGCATTGCAATTAATCTCCAGTATCACCCCGCTCTCTTTGTCATCAAGAAATCTATAATTGTATTATTATGTAAAAGTGGCATAAGAGGGTTTGAAGCACTTAAGTCTGGGAAGTGTGTGTAAAACCGTCAAGGTACTGAACAGGCTCGCTGGAAGCAGGCAAATGCACACATGATACTAAGACAACTTCGTCGGGGTACTGAATAGACCTGCTCCCAGCGAACCAATGTCAGGTCGAGAGGTAGCAGGTATATTTTTGTAAATTAACTTTTATGGAAGTATACATCATGTGGATACAACTATTGGATGAGATTAAAGCATTTGAGTGGGTTAAATGACATCCCTGCCGAGGCTATGGATGCCTGCTGACAGTAGTGGCTCTGTCAACGGTATTGAAGTTATTTTATAAACATCGTGACTCTTTGATTAGGACATTATTTCAAGTTATAATCTCCTACAAAGAAAATTCTATTGTCTGGTTATAACATTGAGCTTATCCTTGTTGGTTGTTCTTCATATAAGATAAGATCAACATTCAATATATTATTACAATAATAAGTGTTCCATATATAGGGAACATAAGGTGACCATCCATGAAAGCATGTGTCCCTTGAATAATCAATAACTATTTATTATTATCATTTACTTATTATATATGTTATTTAATAATCAATAATAATCATATTATTAATTATTATCTTTAGAGAATGTCTTCGTGATGTTGTCTAAACATCAACACTCCCTCTCAACGAGGGAGAAATTCTGCGACATTCCACTCTTGTCTTTGTAGTATACAAAATTCACCCTAGACTCACGACACTTGTCTGTCAGTCTTGGGAGGCATCTCTCACCCACTTGAATCGAGGAAAAACTCCTTTTGCAGCTCTCCCTCTGAGTCAATTAATTCAATATCACTCTGTGTCTGCACGTAATAACATATAACATCTTGAGTCTTTATCATTCCTTGTCAAATAGCCATGACTAGGACAAATACTATACCAAGATCTTTCACCACAGGCACACACCTATGAGTGAATGTCGGCTTGATGCTAACTAACATGTGGAAATCACTTCAAGCATCTCGAGTCCATATAATTCCTTGTCATGATCAAGGAAGGACTACGCCTGGGCCCTTTTATCACAAGTGCACCTTTGTGATAAATGTATCCTATC
This sequence comes from Picea engelmannii, assembly GCA_009831015.1. NCBI lineage: Eukaryota > Viridiplantae > Streptophyta > Pinopsida > Pinales > Pinaceae > Picea > Picea engelmannii. The sequence continues at coordinate 1,235,180 of ML783412.1, read as the reverse complement.
TCCCTTGGTCTGCAGCCCAATGTAGGACAAGTTATGCCCAATGTTAAAAAACTAACACTCCCTATTAGCTAGGGAGGTATCTTTCCATAGTAGCACACAACTACTGTCCAAAGACATGCAGTCTCCGCCAGTGGTACAAAACCACCATAGTAGTAAAAAAAATTTCACACATGGCATTCCCAGGTGGACTTATAGAGGCTAATCCCTCTAGGAACACTTAGGGTCAACTCCCTTCACTACTGCATTTAGGTCAAATTCCGACGGCAGGTTCGACGCAATTGCCACTTTCTATTGTCGGAAGACCGACAAACCTCGTACCCCCTCAAACGTCGTTTCACATGACGTCATTTTTCCGACGACGTTTCAAACGTGGAAATACCGACGTGTCAAACGTGGCAAGATCGACGTTTCAAACGTGGCAAGTGAGACGTTTCAAACGTGGCAAGACCAACATTTCAAACGTGGCATGTGAGACGTTTCAAACGTGGCAAGACCGACGTTTCAAACGTGGCAAGTGAGACGTTTCAAATGCGGCAAGACCGACATTTCAAACGTGGCAAGACCGACGTTTCAAACGTGGCAAGACCTGCGTTGCAAACGTGGCAAGTGAGACGTTTCAAACGTGGCAAGACCGACGTTTCAAACATGGTAAGACCGACGTTGCAAACGTGGCAAGACCGACGTTGCAAACGTGGCAAGACCGACGTTGCAAATGTGGCAAGAGAGACGTTTCAAAGGTGGCAAGAGACACGTTTCAGACGTGGAAAGAGAGACGTTTCAAAGGTGGCAAGAGAGACGTTCTGAAGGTGGCAAGACCGACGGGACGAGGTATTAGCTCCGACGTGGTTGCTATGGGAGAGACAATCTTGGAGGTGGAAAGAGAGACGTCTTGGACGTGGCAATAGCTACGGGAATAGAGTGAAAGACGTCACAATTTCCACCTTTGTGTAGGTATTTAAAAAAAAAATACAATATGAATATCAAGATTTAATAGTCATTCCAAGCCCAAAGGAGGAGTAAGTCATATAGGTGTCAGCTAGTGACCCACTTAATAGTTTCCTTAGGCTTTCCCTCGCACTAAAAGTTGGGTTTTTTCTTTCGAGAGTGTCTAAGAGATAAAAAGACCCAATATGGTGAATGAACTAACATTAAGTTCATACACGTCTAATAGATCCTTCAAAATTTTACCCAATGAAACATGTTGTCACAGCTTCTATCCTAATGAGATTACTCTTGGTATCATCTCCACAAGCATGAAAACCTAAAATATGAGGTATGCAAAATTTGTGCATGGAAAATCACTTTAAAAATGAACTTGTGTCTAACTACATGTTCATCTCCTCTTCTTTAAATGATGTCCATAGCAGAACCATACAAAATTAATCAAACCTACCAACTAATA
>ML783412.1:1189696-1220715 GCA_009831015.1 Picea engelmannii | reverse complement strand
GAGGGGAAAACCTAGTTTTGAAAACGTCGCAATTGCGACATACATTTTCACAAACGTGGCAAGAGAGACGTTCCAGTGGAAAACGTGGCAAGAGCGACGTTAACGTGGCAAGACCGACGTTAACGTGGCAATTGCGACATACAGCTTCACAAACGTGGCAAGAGAGACGTTCCTGTGGAAAACGTGGCAAGAGAGACGTTCCAGTGGAAAACATGGCAAGAGCGACGTTAACGTGGCAAGACCGAAGTTAACGTGGCAATTGCGACATACAGCTTCACAAACGTGGCAAGAGAGACGTTCCATTGGAAAATGTGGCAAGAGAGACGTTCCAGTGGAAAACATGGCAAGAGCGACGTTAACGTGGCAATTGCGACATACAGCTTCACAAACGTGGCAAGAGAGACGTTCCAGTGGAAAACGTGGAAAGAGCGACATTAACGTGGAAAGACCGACGTTAACGTGGCAAGACCGACGTTATCAGGCAACATGAATTTTTTTTTATATAAATTTCCTCTATTTTGCGACAATATGGACAATTTTGTCCATAACGCCGCAAATAAAACGTTGGAATTTTTACAATATGTAGTATTGCTTGACATTTCCTCATGTTCTCTGAACATGGGACAATGGGATATAAGCCCAAATGAACTTATTCCTTCTCGAATAAGTGTTCCACTTTTCCCTTCTTGGATAAGTTTCCTCACAGATCAACTCAACTCAATTCACAGAGGAGTACGATCTGGAGAACGTTTTTCACACATGGCATTCCATGTGGAATTCTAGAGGCTACACCCTCCAGAAACACTAGGGTCAACTCCCATAGTGTATGACATCAAGGGTCAAATCCCTTGACATGTCCTCATGTTCTCTCCACATGGGACGTTGGGTTATAAGCCCAACTACACGTATTCCTTATCAAATAAGTGTTCCACTTATCCCTTATTGGATGAGTGTCCTCACAGATCAACTCAAATCAATTCACAGAGGAGTGCGATATGGAGAATGTCTCAGGAATTTGCAACCATCAACACTCCCTCTCAGTGAGGGAGGCATTCTCTACCATGCCAAGTCTGTTACAGAAGTACTTAAACTTCATCCTTGTTTGGTAAGAACATCAGCAACCTGCTCATCTGTAGGAATGTACTAGACCAATACTTCCTTCTTCTCCACCATATCTCAGATGAAATGGTACTTGATCTCAAGGTGGTTCGATTTGTCATGAAACACTAGATTATCAGAGATATTCACACAACTTTAGTTACCATAATGAATAATGGTGGAATCCAGCACATATTCGAATAAATCTGCAAGGAGCTTGTGAATCCACACTGCTTCACAGATTGCCATACTTAATGCAATGTACTCTACTTATGTTGTGCTCAAAGCCACATAAGTTTGTTTCCTACTACACCAGGAAACCATGGAAGATCCCAAAGTGAAGCAACACCTGAAGGTGTTCTTTCTGTCCACTGCACTCCCTGCCCAATCAGAGTCAATATATTCTTGCCATATCATATCAATACTGGAAGTATATCTCATACCATTTCGAACTGTGCCTCGCAAGTATCTCAACACATGTTTCACAACAATCTAGTGTGTCTATCTCAATTGACTTATAAACTTGGCTAAGTGAACTCACTGCATAGAAAATATTTGGTCTGGTGTTAACCAGATACATCAATTATCTAGTCATTTGTCTATACAGAGTCAGATCAATTTCGTCAAAATCAAAAGAAGACACACTTAGTTTCTTTAGATTCATCATCATTGGTGTAGCCACGGGCTTGAAGTTCAGTATCTCAATCTTCTTCAATATCTCAACTGTGTACTCCCCATGACTCGGGAAGATCTCATCATTTCTCTACCACACTACTAGTCCCAAGAAGTAGTTAATCATACCAAGGTACTTCATCTTGTACTCAAAGGCCAACACATACTTGCATTCAATAATAAGCTCTATGTACCTGTGAGGAATAAATCATCAATGTAGAGGACCAAAATCAAGGCCTCACCATTAACAGTTTTGTAGTACAGGTTGGGATCAACAACACTTTTGTTGAAGCCCAAACTCATTAGGTGTCCATCAATCCTCGCATACCAAGCTCGAGGTGCTTGCTTGATTCCATACAGGGCCTTCTTCAACCTACACACATGAGACTCCTCATGTATGACGAGACCATTTGGTTTCTCGATGTATATTTCTTCCCCAATCTCTCCATTGAAAAAGGTTGTCTTCACATCCATCTCATGTAGTTTCCAACCCATGGATGCTGCGAGGGAAATAATCATTCGAATAAAAGTATATAGAGAAATAAGAGAAAATGTCTCCTCGTTATCTATTCCCTCCACCTGAGAGAATCCTCTAGAAAGAAAACTTGCTTTGTGCTTCTTGATGCTTACGTAAGTTATATGTTTGATCTTATAGATCCATTTGGAAGTCACTACAGACTTCTTTTTAGGTCTTAGAACAATATACCACACATCATTCTTCATGATGGACTGATACTCCTCCATCATGGAATGTCTCCATACTAGATGCCTCCTCATAACATGAAGGCTCAAAATCAATGATGTGGCTCATAGCTGCGGCATGGCATGGATATCTTTGAGGTCTCTTTTTCTCTCGAAAAGTACCAAAAGGAGCTACATGTATTTTTGTCTCCTGTAGAGTCTTAAGAGTCCATGTAGGTCTCTTCTGACCTACTACAATATTTCTGGGAACATCAACTGGAGGTACAAGATCAATGGGATCAATAGGCTCAATTCTCTCCCTCTGAACTATTGGAGGGTGAGGGGGAGAAGGAACAATCTCTTCTTGTTTCTCACTATCAATGTCCATGTGAGATCCTCTAGATCTCGTGAAGGATACCTCATCCTCAAAGGTAACATCTATGCTCACCTCAATCTGATTTTGACCAGGGATGTAGATCCAGTATGCCTTCGAAGACTCATTGTACCCCACAAATGTACCCTTTCTTCCTGAAGGGTCTATCTTGGTCCTTTTATCTTTCCGTATATGAATGTATACTAGACAGCCAAATATCCTGAAGTGTCGAACCTCAGGGTTCACTCTGGTGAAGGCCTCCTCGAGAGTCATGCTCCTTAAAGTCTTATTAGGACTTCTATTTTGAACATACATTGCATTCATAGGAATAGTTTTTCACAAATGAATATATCCATATACTTTTTATCTCAAATATTTTGCAAATAAATAGCGTATCCATCCTGGAAATCTAAATTCCAAATTTCCCAAAACAGTAAGTTGTTTACATATGTTTGATCATCATGTTGAGAATGAATGTGTCGGTTTCGCTAAATCCATTGATTCTAGAAACGATGAAGCCAAGAATTCCACAAAATATTAACCACCAAGCCCGTCTGAAGTTTTTCATTCATCTCAATTACTGAGAATATCAGATGATCAATATCCCATATGTGATATATGACCAACTTCCCATTTACAGTCATAAAGTCCGATCTGTATGCATCTTCGTGAAAACAAATCTCTATCGGCATCAATGACAACATGATCCAACAATAGAATTCAATGATACCAAATGTGTTGGTTAGGTTATAGTCTATAGTATGTTGTGTAACAGTTTCAGATCATTTCATCAAATATTTTGTGTGTGGCACGCTCTACAAGGTCGCTCTCTAGAATAAGCCATAATTCAACAAGGTATGCCATTTTTTCTATAAATCCTTTTCTGGGAGGTTCCAAGTAGTGCCACTTGGAGGAATTGCATAAAACCCACTGAAGAACATTGTGTATTAGTTTCAGATCTTTATACATTACAGGTTCAAAGTTATGATTACTTCAAGTTAGGGTTGTTGACTAATCCAAAACTAGGCATGTGAGACTAAAGAAAAGTTTGATGAAAATGCTAGTCTCTTGTTTTTAAAGTTAAGGAAGGTTTGTAGGAATGTGATCATACTACAGAGCTACAAATCAGATTTGGATGATGAAATTGATGAGGGCTTTTGGTTGAGGTACATGTTGATTACATGGTTGAGACAAGCAGTTGATGAGTTGGCACATACATGAGGTGTATAGTTGATGGTGTTGGTACATATTGATGAGTCATTGTTGATGAGTAGTTGACACATGATTGGTATATACTTGGTACATGGTTTGATGCACTTGTTTATGGTATAGGTTGATTACAGGTTGTTTGGCACAGGTTGGTGCATGGTTGATGCTCTTGTTTATGGTACAGATTGATATATGTTGAGGATTGTTGCCTCATCTCAGTTGGTGCTGAGAATGTAAGATGAGTCTTGTAGATAGAGCTGGTTCTCTTGTAGAGTTGTACTCTATTTAGTTGTTGCTGAAAAACTCCCGGATTGAAGTCCATAATAAAAAGAAAAATTGTACATACAACTTGTGTTCCTTGTGGAGATGATTTGTTGATGATATATTGCTGATATGTATTCACATCTAACTGATTATTAATGACAGCAATGAGTAATGGCTAAATGTCGAATGCTAACTAATGAGTTTTGTGTAAGAGGGAAGTTTTGGGAAAAAGATCCCCACACTCATTCACCCCCCCTTCTAAGTGTGGTAGGTGTGTCCAACAATCTCAAGCCCTTTAACTTAATCCAAGAATCAAACTCTGGATCATAGGCCCAGATGTTGAGTTCATGTCTAGGAGAATCCTTGTTATACTCATGGTGACAAGTGATTAACAAGTTTTTCACAACAACTGCAGTAGATGCGTCGTTCCACCAGTAATTCAAAAAATTTAGTGGAAATGGACACCAAGTAGAGTATTCCACATCGAACACTATTCCATTCACTAAGCTTCGTATGAATATCTTATTTCCCAGAATAATAGAGCTCGGTACGTGGTCAAAACCAATGTGAAGTGCATCGATTAGAGTTTGAGAACTGGAAATGTGTGTCAATTTCTTAGTAGATGGATCGTACATTTCACCCCATGGATCAGTTTTATCACTTCATGCTCCGAACGTGTAAATTCTTCCATGAATAGTGGCATCAAAAGTCCCTCGCCTGGATATAATGGTGGGAGCTATACCACACCATTTATACATTTTTGGATCATACACGTAGACATTGTTGTGCTCGAATTTGTCTATTTGACCACTGATAACGTATATTATTTTTCATCTACAGGAAATCACAGGTCAAACGAATATGCAGGAGGCAAAATTTGATGGACGTTTCTCTGAATGCAGTCCATAGGTAGCCCTAAAAGAGAAAGTGTCTTATCCCAAATTTGGAGACATTTATCACTATCAGCAGCTTGTGCAAAAACTTTGTTTGGCTTGTAATTAGGACTGTAATATATACATCATGTTGACTCTCATTTTCATCGTATCTCTCTTGCAGTGGCACAAAACAATACCTTTCGATGTAACTGAGTACAACTCCCCTCACAATATTTGTGTTCACGATCCCCTAGGATGATCAACAATCACTTGGACTGCTACTTTTGTAGTAGATTTTCTCGAAGATCAAAAGATATTGCACTCATCCACTCCCATCAACCCGTCAATGGCGATTCTAGAGAGATACACTAGAGTTAAATTTGTACTAAAGGTGAGTTTCAACTCGAGTTTAGCCATGCAGGGAAATCCATATAAAAACACTGCCCACCACAGTTTACTACCAGCTTCCCTCTAGCATGCATGGATTGCCCCATTTTCCTAGCCCTTCCCATGAGGGAGACAACCCAGTCCTGCTTTGATACCATGTTGGTTGTTCTTCATATAAGATAAGAACAACATTCAATATATTATTACAATAATGAGTGTTCCATATATAGGGAACATAAGGTGACCATCCATGAAAGGATGTGTCCCTTGAATAATCAATAACTATTTATTATTATCATTTACTTATTATATATGATATTTAATAATCAATAATAATCATATTACTAATTATTATCTTTAGAGAATGTCTTTGCGATGTTGTCTAAACATCATCAATCCTAATACTATATGGTCTCAGAGTGAATTTATTTCAAGGAGCTTAAATCATTTTTCAAGTCTTATTCTTTTCTTCCTGAGATGAAATCTTACCAGATCAGAGATAATTGCTTCACCTAGTACGTCGTCATTTGTTGGGCCCCAACAACTCCCCCTAAATTTTTACAAAACTTAAAGGGCCCCCATTAGAATCTTGATAATTATAATGAGCTACAGAATCAACATTTTCAAATAGTTTCATACCTTGGCTTGCTTTGAGACAAACTTAAGACATTCACTATAGTATGAGACATTCATTACAAGAGTATATGTCAAAATTTAGAAACGAGCATAGAAATCTCAATTTAAACAAAAACGTTAATTTTTATCAATTGTTTACTTTCGTTTAAATTATGATTATGTGTTCTTTCTTTCGCTCATTAGCAAGTTTCACTATTTTGAATAATGGGTTCAATACTTCATAAAATAATATCTTGGTTGGTTTCTCATTTTCATAAAATCATTTGGTGATATTAATTAATTAATTTATTTTTTTTCATTTTGCATCTCATTTCAAAATAAAAATAATAATAAAAAAAAAGAATTATCTATGATTTGTTTGATTTTGTAAAAAATCAAAAGTAATATTTTTCTCTTCTCCATTAACTTGAAGCTTCTAGAATTTTAAGATCATATTTGAATGGAAATTATAAACAATGTTTGTTTAGAACTTATAGTTAGTTTAAATTCATTTTTGATTTTATTGTTCTATATTTTGTTTTATTCACAATTTTTAGGTTATTAATTTAGGTTTTTTTTTGTTTCACGGGTTTCTATTATCATTTATTTGGTACGGATATGATCATGGCTAGATTTTATTATCTAAATACGTTCAATATAATTGATCCAAAAATAATATTGGATTGCTGCAAATAAATTTATGAGCAACAACAGATAAAATTTGGAAATGCGTCAAGAACATAGACACGATTTTACGGGATCGATTGCAACCAAACCGTGAGGAATTTGAAGAAACGGTTGAAAACCCATTTCCTAATGGACCCATTTAGCTTTCGCACAGAAAATTTCCCAAACAAATGCACGATTGGAGAGATATTTGTGTCTCTTTACGAGGAAAATTTCAGGTGGCGAAAATTATTAGTGATGCCCAGATTGTTCATTCATTGTATAAATATATGAGAAAGTTCAGAGCCATAGAGATCTAAGAAATTGAGATGAGGATTTTTATCCTTTATCTTTTGTATATTATTTATTTTGTAAACTTTTCTTCTTTTCAAATGGAGTAACAGATGGTTGGAATCTTCGGGAGAATGGACGAGTATTTTCAAAGAAGAATATGGAATTCCAGGTTGCTTAATGACTTTTGTCCTGTGAGTAAAATAGTTTTAGTTTTATTATAATTTCTTCATATTCTTTGAATAATTGATTATGCATTGATTTAAATTAACTTTAGTCTTTTTTATCAATACATGGTTAATTGCTATCATTTATATGTTAATTTTTTCAATCTTTAAGAATCTATTATCCCAAAAGTTCTTTCTGGACCATATGATGAACATATTTTGTTGAAACTATATGAGAAAACAATTTAATCTTTGACTTTTGTGCTTTTGTAGATTGTGCAATGTTAATATTGTTTCTCATATAATTTTTTAATAGGAAATTTTATTTGTATTGAATTAGCTTTAGACTATTCTGCATATAATTTTTTATATAATGTTTTTCTTTATGTTGTCCATAATTTGTTATTCCATTATGCATGTGTGATCAATTTGTCATTTGATCATTATTGAATTTATTCCTAATTTTAAATGATGGATAAAATCAATACTTAGAATTGAGATTTCTCTCTTTCTTAGTTATTGATTATCATAAGATCACAAGATTTTTAATCAGTCATCATTCTGCTGCTAAATTCTCACTCCAACACATCAAACACTTGTTTGAATTTATTCTTGAAGTACTAGTATTGTTCTATCACAAGTTTCCCTCACAAACATGACAAGAAGGAGCTCATAAAAATACAAAGATATGAATATGACATAATACATAATATGTATTATGTAATACATAATACATATTATGTAATATGTATTACATATTATGTAATATGTATTACATAATACATAATACATAATACATATTATGTAATATATAATATGTATTACATATTATATATTACATAATACATAATATGTTAGTATTGTTGATCAATGAGAGGTTAGTAGGTGTATTGCTTTCTTTTATTCAGATTTGTTTATGTATGAATGAGACGATGATTGCATTAATTAGCTTTAATTGTTTCTGTGTCATTGTTTCAATTGTATTTTCTTAGTATTTATTAGTTTAAAATATTTAAACATTAAAAAAACAAAAAGATTTATGTTCTTACTTTATCTTATTTTGAAACATTATTATGAACATTCATTTTCACAAGATTTCAAGTAAACCTTGTAAACTGTATATAGATTGATTATAGTCATTTGTATATTCACGTTTCTTTTTAATAAACACTAGTAAGTAATATATCATTTGTTAGAATCATAGCTTTAGATTAGTTTATTTATTTTATTGTTTTTAGGACTTTAGCTGGTCAACAGAGCCATTAAACCGGTTGGGTCATTTCATTTCAAACGGCTTGGGTTATTTAGACAACCCTGGTGTGGATTTGACCTTCCAGTTGATGGTGTCTCATTTACGCCCATCAAAAATACCCCAATATATATTTCAAGGATCACACTCCTTTTGAGGGTTGGATCGACAAAAAATGATAAGTTACACACTTCCATGTCTTCGACTCACATGTATGGGCCCAAATTCCCTCTGAAAATAGGAAAGCATTGGATCCACATAGCATTGAATATATATTTGTTGGATACCCATATGGTGTAAAGCAATATAGACTTATTTATCCCTCTACAAACCAACTTATCATTGATCACAATGTTCAATTCAAGGAAAGTATCTCGCATGCTCCATAGGAGTCGCATGCATATGTTTTTGTCCTTCCACCAGTTTGAGATGATGAGTCAGCACATTCAGAATCTATTTTAGATTTGAATTCTAATTCAGAGTTAGAGGATTCAAAATATGCATATGCATAATCGGTATAAGAAGATGAGGATCTAGTGCAGATCCTTAAGTGGGCACATACCACTCTTAAGGATGCAGGAGATCTTGTTGGCGATCTAGTTGATATTAGGAGGAATTGATCTCAGTTCAAGGAGCCACCTCGTGTATTCATAGCCACTAAGCCCATGTTTTCTATTTACTATTATGTGTCTCAGTATTCAAACCCACAAATCTATGGCGAGGATGTAGGGAATCCATTTTGGGAAACAACCATGCAAGAGGAGTACAACTCCCTCCTAGAGAACCAAACTTGGGATTTGGTTCCGCTTCCTTCATGAAGAAATATTTTCATATGAAGATGGTCTATAGGAACAAGAGAAAATTGGATGGACATGTTAGAATATACAAGGAAATACTAGTTTCCAAAGGTTTTCAGCAGGTTCATGGCATAGACTATGATGAGACATTCACTCTAGTAGTGAAGATGGATTCCATTCATTTGGCCCTTGCTATTGCAGAAACCAAAGGATGGGAATTCCATCAAATTGATGTGAATAATGAATTTCTTCATGGAAATATCTTAGAGGATATTTACATGGAGCAACCACCTAGCTTCATATAGGATTCATTTTTGGTTTGCAGGCTCAATAATTCTCTCTATGGTCTCAAGCAGTCATCGAGAGCATGGTATGCCAAGATGGAATCCTACCTATTATCCAAACATTTTGTGAGATGAAAATGATCCAAATGTATACATGATTAGGGCTATTGATTCACTTCTGATTCTAGTTTCTTATGTGGATGATATTTTGATCACTAGCTCCTTGACACCATTGATTATTACGGTGAAGCAAATTATGCATGAAAGGTTCGTGATGAAGGACATGGGTCCACTCCATTACTTCCTTGGCCTTGAGATTAGCTAGGATTCTTCAAGAATCAATAGATCTCATATCAAGTATCCTTTGGATCTCATGGAGAGATTCCACATGACAGACTGCAAGTCTGCCCCTACTCCCTTCCTATCTAGGGAGAGACTTGAGGATGGTGGGGACACTCCACTAGTTGAAAACACTCTATACATAATGCTTGTGTTGGAGTTACTTCACACACACTTAGGATTTATTTTTCCTAAGGTTTGTATTTGTTCATTAGTCATAATTAGTCATTATCCAGTCTCCTATATTTTAGGAGAGAATATTCCACCTAGAGAATATTCTCTTTCAGTTCACACTTCAGTTTGACTATTTGAGTTGAGTTTAGATGCTGCATTGGGATCATCACCATGCTAATTCGACCTTGCCTTGGTATCATCACTAAAGTGGTGCATTAGCCTTGATTCCTTGAGTTAACTCCTCACTACTTTCTGTTCATTCAGTTAATTAGAGACTAGTTGACTAGTTAACTCAATTAGGTGGCAGCTCACTCCCGTAACTGCCTGCGATACTAGAATAGGTGGCAGTTCACTCCCGTAACTACTGGTGTGTGTCTAGATCACTCTAGACCACCACTATGGTAACTTGGTTCACCTCAAGTCGAACTCATTGAGTTATATAGAGTATATCATGTGTAAATTATTCATTATTCACAATGGTTAATGAGAATTCTTTCCATTCTTTCTCTCCTTCTTCTTCTTTTTCCAATTCTCTCTACAAATGTGTGTATCATTGTTTAGATAGATATATTATGTGCATTTAAACACACTTACATGGTATCACAGCCGATGGACTGCTAAGAAAAAGCTACACCAAAAATTTGTGTAGGTACAAAAGATTGAAGACATCGGAAAGATGGAATTCCAAAAAAGAATTCATTCTTACACCTTACAACTATTTTGCATGGAAGGAGAAAATAGCCATACATCTCTGATCCAGAGGGTTGTATAGGTTAACCATGAATACAGATACATAACCGACATCATCCATAGAAAAATCCAAGTACTTAAATCTCATGGATGACGCACTTAGAACAATTTGCAGTCTTATTTCTCCTGATCTCTTTTTTCATATATCTTCCTATAAGACTCCCGATGAAGCCTCGACCATATTGGAAGGGATCTTTGGAAAACAAGATGATATGAGGGGACACATGATGGAGGTGGATCTGTTCACATTGGATCCAAAAATCTTCGCGAATATCCAATACTTCTTTACAAAATTCAAGGATTTACTGTCACAACTCAAAGCTTGCTGTAGCACACCCATTTCGGAACTCTGGGCTTACTCATGCTCTGATACCCATTTGTACACACCATTTGTACAAAGCTCATACATATATCATATATCCCATGCAATTAAACAAATAAACACATTGAACTCAAAGTAAAACATATCATTACTACTATAATTTAACAATCCATAGCATTCCATATTAATTCGTATGCACAGCGGAAAACATGATAACATATACAGTAGAGACATGATAAAATGTGATAAAACATAGTTATAAACTTATCTCGTAACAATGGTGGGATCCACCAACCAAATGTAGGCCTTCCACGAACCTCCCAGCCTTAGACCACACTACTCATCAACTCAGCAGTGGGTCACCCCCGAGTTGGGACTAAGCTCCACCCCAAGGCAAGGAATCTAGGCTCAGGCTGAGGTTATAGGGAAAACAGTCACACACAAGCACAAGGATGAAATTCTCTCCCAGGAATCTCCCATGCTCACTGCCCACATACCCTCATTCCCCACATGCTTGTTCCACCCCAGGATAATGCACCTTCTCAGTCACCTAGACAGTCCTTCGGTTGCCAATCTCCCTTACCTTGGGTTACAGGAACAGACTGGACCGGAAGTCTCCGGGCTCTATGGCAGCTACAGGGTTCCTTCTAGGAGTTCTCTCCTTCCTCTGCGCACTCTCTCACCTGGAGGGATTCGCTCACAGGCCAACAAGCCTCACGCAGTCCAGTACTGCGTAGTCTCAACAATCCCATGGAAAAATAGACACAAGATTTTGAAAAACTGGATTCGACAATCACAGGATGGCTTCACAGTCACGGCTTCGGAACGGGGAATGCTCGCATAGGCTCGCTCATCTTTCCCGAACAAGCAAATACTCTTCCCCGAAATCAACACAGGCTTCTCATAGGCTGGGGTTACATGCACAGGATTTCTCAGAATCAGACACAGACATACGAGTCACAGGGTCTCACGAAGGTTCTCTACAGGAGTCGGGTTAGTCATACTGCTCAGAGCTCCGTACACGTTCATACAATCCAGTGGAATGGGAATCCCCCTTCTCATGGCTCACCCTGGCCATTTTATTCGCATGCACCAGGGTTGACACTTGTCACCCATGGAACTGCATGCGTTCCACCAGCACACGTTCCTCCCACCACTTGGGAAATCACGCGTCCTTCCAAAAGGACTTAGGATAAAAACATATGATGCACATATCTTTTGGAATAATATTAAAATATTATTCTGAGGCTTAAGCTCCCCCCCTAGGCTTAGCCCCTAGGCTCAACACTTATCCCCTTTCCCACCTTCCAGCCCCTAATTCCTTACCCACTCTGTGGATGCTCAGTACCCCTTCACTCATTCATCATGGTCGGTCTGCACCTGGTGGTGTTTATATTTTATTAAGTGTTCTTCATGATTACATATACAATAGCAGGCTCCTGGCCTTCAATACTCAGGCTCCCTAGCCTAACAACACATAAGCCTCCAGCTTATGAAAACTTGGCTCACCAGCCTATAAAACATTATTACAATTCCTTTCCAAACATGGTTTGCAACGGGGCTCGGCCTTGGGGACACTACACTTGCGGTGTTGATAAATCAGAGGAGGAGAAACAAATGGTTCTCACTATTATCTCCAAGCTTGGACCTGAATTCTCTGTATTCGTATCCACATTCCATACTATCATATTTGCCTCTAGAGCCACCTGGAAGATGCCTTCTCTTGAGGACTTTATCAAATCCTTGACATAAGAGAAAACCAAGCTCATCGACATGGGTGCAATCAAAGGCCCAAGGGCACATGCATTCATTGTGCATGATGGCAGCCACAAATATCAGAAATCTAAAGATAAATATAAGCGGAAATCTCATGCACATATGAAGAAGGAAGGGTACACAAAACCCTTCACCGATGCCTTCGGATCCAAAGGAGAAAAGGGAAGAAAATGAGACAAATGCACATACTGTCAGAAAGGATTCCATTCAGAATCTGCATGCATGCAAAAACAAATAGATCTAATGTCTCAGATACTTCAGCAAAATAACCTTGGAGATCTCATCCCCGAGGGTGCAAAGAAGAAGAAGTCAGAAGATCTGAATTCCAAGAAAGGAAATTCTAGCCATGCCTTGATTGCAATCAAATCCTCTCTCTATGCTTGGATCGTAGATTCAAGAGCATCACATCACATGGCTGCCTTAGAAGAAGTCTATTCTTATTTGGATGCATGCAAAGTTCCTCCTTTTCTGATGAGGGACAACTCTTCTATCGAAGTCACTAGCAAAGGAAGGATTGAACTCACCAATAGAAGCTTTGAGAACATGTTGCATGTTCCCAAGCTTTATGTCAACCTTCTCTCCATGTATCAGATGAAGAATTCTGGCACTGGAAAGAAATTTGTATTCACACCAAATTCTGTGGACATATACGACATGAAAACCAACTCCAGGGTTGCTACTGGTGAGGTAAATCATTAGTCTAGATTGTATTCATTTTCTGAATTCATTGAACCTAATTCTGCTTTACTGTTTACTCATGCCGATGAAAGTAGTAGGATATGGCATTTGGACATTTGAATTTTAGATACATGAAACATCCTAGCAAGCACAGATTAGTTGATGGTCTACCAGACATCCATTTCTCCAAGGGAGTATGTGAGGGATGTATTCTCAGAAAACACCCTCAAGAGAAATTCATCAAAGGAAAGTCTCAATGAGATTTCACACCTTTATATTTGATCCACAATGACCTCATGGGTCCTTTTCCACATCCATCGATCAACAAAGAAATGTTTGTTCTCATTTTTGTTGATGATCTCTCATGT
Organism: Picea engelmannii; assembly: GCA_009831015.1. Classification (NCBI taxonomy): domain Eukaryota; kingdom Viridiplantae; phylum Streptophyta; class Pinopsida; order Pinales; family Pinaceae; genus Picea; species Picea engelmannii. Next base: position 1,206,680 of record ML783412.1, on the reverse strand, counting down.
TTTACTTGGATCTTATTTCTCAGGAAAAAATCTGAGGTCTTTCAACACCTCAAAGATTTCAAAGCTTTGGTTGAGACACAGTCTGGAAAGAAGATCAAAGTCCTCCAAACTAATAACAGGGGAGAGTATCTGAATCATGAGATTCATAATCTTTTCCATGAGGCAGGGATTCAATTGCAGCATACAGTTCCCTACACTATACAACAAAACAGAGTTGTTGAGCAGAAAAACAGATCTCTAAAGGGGATGGCATATTGCATGTTGCATGAAAATTCACTACCACAGACACTATGGGCCGAAGAAATTAACTGTGCAACATACATCCAAAACATATCTCCTCATATATCTGTCAAGGATAAGACCCCCTACAAGGCTTAGAGCGGCCTCAAACTGGAAGTGGCCCACTTTCGCATTTTTGGTTCACGTGCATGGGCCCGGATTCTCTTTGAAAAGAGGAAGACACTTGATCCACAGAGCACTGAGTGCATTTTTGTTGAATACCCCAATGGTGTGAAGGGATATTATCTTATTGATATTTCCTCGGACTGACTCATCATTGGGATAGTGTCCAATTCAAGGAAAGTGTCTCGCATGTACCTCAACAGTCGCATACAGACACCTTCACTCTTCCACCTGTCCAAGATGATGAGCATGCAGATGATGACTCTTCTTCAGACGAGAGTTCAGATTCAGAGGACTCACATGATTCAGATTTAGAGTCAGTACAGTCATATGCAGAGTCAAATCATCCAGATGCAGTCGCAGAGCCAGAGCAGAGGCCCAAGTAGGCACATACTACTCTTCAGGGTGCAGGGGATCTCGTTGGTGATCCAACCGATACTAGGAGGACTCGATATGATTTCAAGGAGCCTCCTATTGCACTCACTGCCACTGAAACATTTCCTTCCAGGCATATTTTCTTGGTTCAGTCTTTAAATCCACAGACTTATGGCAAGGCTGTTGGAAATCCCTTTTGGGAATCCACCATGCAGGAGGAGTACAACTCCCTCCTCGAGAACCAGACTTGGGATCTGGTTCCCCTTCCTTCTGGGAGGAAATTATCATATGCAAATGGGTCTACAGGACCAAGAGCACAACGGATGGACAGATCAACAGATACAAAGCCAGGCTTGTCGCCAAAGGATTTCAGCAAGTTCATGGTATTGAATATGATGAGACCTTGCCTCTAGTAGCAAAGATGGATTCCATATGATTAGCACTTGCCGTTACGGCAACCAAGGGATGGGAAGTCCATCAAATGGACATGAAGAATGCATTTCTTCATGGTGATCTCTCTGAGGAGATATACATGGAGCATCCCTAGGGATTTATGTAAGACTCATGTTTGGTCTGTCGACTGAAGAAGTCACTTTATGGCCTCAAGCAGGCTCAAGAAGTCACTTTATGGCCTCAAGAAGTCACTTTATTGACTATGATGAGACCTTCGCTCCAGTAGCGAAGATGGATTCCATATGATTGGCACTTGTCATTGTGGAAGCCAAGGGATGGGAAGCCCATCAGATGGATGTGAATAATGCATTTCTTCATGGTGATCTCTCTGAGGAGATCTACATGGAGCAACCCCTGGGATTTATGCAGGACTCATCTTTGGTCTGTCGACTGAAGAAGTCACTTTATGGCCTCAAGAAGGCTCTGAGGGCATGGTATGCCAGGATGGATTCCTACCTATTGTCATAGAACTTTGTACATTGTAAATCAGACCTGAATGTATACATCCTCAGGAAGGTTGATTCACTTCTACTTTTAGTTCTATATGTTGATGATTTGATGATCACCGGTTGCTCGACTTCAGTGATTGTTGCAGTCAAGAGGATTCTTCATGACAGGTTTTTTATGAAGGACATGGGTCCACTACACTTCTTCCTTGAACTTGAGATCAGTAAGGATGCATCAGGCATCAAACTGTCTCAAGCCAAGTATGCATGAGATCTCCTTGAGAGATTTCACATGACAGACTGTAAGTATGCTCCGACTCCTTTCCTATCAGGAGTCAAACTTGAGGATGGTGGGGAGTCTCCATTGGTTGACAACACACTGTACAGATAGCTAGTGGGGAGCTTGTTGTATCTCACACACTCTAGACCAGACCTCTCATATGTAGTTGGTGCAGTTTCCAGGTTCATGCAGGAGCCGCATGAGCTACATTGGAAGGCTGCAAAGCATATCCTTTGATACGTACAGGGCACCATCACATTTGGGACTTATTACGCAACAAAATCTACATTAGATCTCATTGGGTTTACTGATTCCGATTGGGATGGTGATAACATTGATCGCAAGTACACAACTGGTTACTCACTCAGTCTTGGTTCTGAGCCTATATGTTGGTCGAGCAAGAAGTAAGTTGCCATTGCTCTATATTCAACCAAGGAAGAGTACAGAGGGGTAGTTAACATAACCATTCAAGCTATGTGGCTAAAACATTTTCTCATTGAGTTGGGCATTCAATTTCATCAGTCGATCATCATCTGGTGTGACAACCAGAGCACTCCGAAGTTCTGTAGAGATCCATTTTAGAGGCAGCGGATGAAGCACATCGAGATCCACATGCACTACATACAGGACTTGGTACATGAGGCGATCATCGGCTTACATTTATGTCCTTTAGCAAAACAGATGGAAGACATTTTCATTAATACCTTCACTGAGTAGAAATTTCATTCTTTGTGAGGTCGTCTTGGAGTGAAGGACAAAGTTGCCTAGAAACTATAGTTCCTTTTTTCTTTTTACATACATTGTACCTTGAGGCGGGAATTTTCCCATGAGTTTTTCCCTCTTTCCTCACTTTATTTTCAGTGTATCTTTTGTACTTGGGTACCTAACATGGCCTCGTTGCCGGGACCCAATCTTTATTTTTACCATAGTGATGTTCAGGGGGGGTGTTGGAGTTACTTCACACACACCTAGGATATCTTTTTCCTAAGGTTTTTATTTGTTCATTAGTCATAATTAGTCATTATCCAGTCTCCTATATTTTAGGAGAGAATATTCTCTTTCAGTTCACACTTCTGTTTGACTAATTGAGTTGAGTTTAGATGTTGCATTGGGATCATCACCATGCAACATTGGGATAATCACCATGCTAATTCAACCTTGCCTTGGTATCATCACTAAAGTGGCGCATTATCCTTGATTCCTTGAGTTAACTCCTCACTACTTTATGTTCAATCAGTTAACTGAAGACTAGTTGACTAGTTAACTCAACTAGGTGGCAGTTCACTCCCGTAACTGCCTAAGAGACTAGAATAGGTGGCAGTTCATTCCCGTAACTACTGGTGTGTGTCCAGATCACTCTTGACCACCACTATGGTGACTTGGTTCACCTCAAGTCGAACTCATTGAGTTATACAAAGTATATTATGTGTAAATTATTCATTATTCACAACAGTTAATGAGAATTCTTTCCATTATTTCTCTCCTTCTTCTTCTTTTTCCAATTCTCTCTGCAAATGTGTGTATCATTGTTTAGCTAGATCTATTATGTGCAGGTCAACACATTTACACCTTGTGGGTATTTTTTTGTATCTCTCGCACTCTTGACTAGATCTATAATATGCAGTGAAAGAGGTCTTCGGGTACATGCAAGAGCAACATGCGTTATAATGGAAGGCTACAAAACATATCCTTTGGTACGTTCAGGGAACCATAAGTTATGGGATCCACTATGTAGCAGTATACAAGTTGGATCTCATAGGCTTCACATATTCTAACTAGGAAGGTGACAACATTGATTGCAAGTCCACATCTAGATACACTCTCAGTTTGGGTTCAGGGCCTATCTTTTGGTCGAGCATGAAGCAATATATTATTTCTCTATATTCAGCTGAGGTTGAGTACAAAGGAGTAGTTAACACTTGTTGGAGAAGGATATTTTGGGAAATGTGCACCAATAATGGAAGACAATTGGAAATGGGACCAATAATGGAGCGCACACCATAAAATAAGGAAAAGCAGTGAACCAGAAGGCAAGGAAAGGAGCACACTAAGAATCAAGGATAAGCAGTGCGATAAAGAGAAGATCCAAAGCAAGGAAAAGTTGGATCGAGGACTAACCACGCACAGGAGGTTGATATGTGGAAAAAACTAATCCACTTAGGATTAGGTTATTGGTAATCGATGTAATGGGTTTAAGCCAATTTTGGTAGTATTTATAGAGGTTGTATGAGGTAGCTAAAGGAGGATATGTTGTGTTGTGATGAGAATTTTTCCTAATTACTTGTGAATTTTGAAGTAATTCAGTTTTGGTTGTATGATCTAAGGAGATATAGTAATGTTGAGTGAGATGGCTTGTAACTAAGGGTCAGGTTGCAATATGTGGATATTGGCGTGACGTTGGTCAACCTCACCAATAATTATTCAGTACTGATGTAATATGTGTAGTGCATAACTTTGATGAAGATGAATAAAGAAGCATAGAATTCCAAATCTTTGTGGATGTAGTCCAGGGGGGTGAACCACATTAAAATACTATGTCAATGTGTGGAATGTCTTCTTTATGATTTTAGTGTTTCTTATGATGAATGAGTGGTTAAATGAATGAATATTTAAAGGTTAATTTGTAGCACAGACTAGATTAGACATGTTATTTTTTGCAGAATGAATGTTAAGGGTTAAATGAATGGTAGATTTGAATGATGATATGGTAAAATGATGAATATTGAAGTTGAAGTATAAATAGGTTTGACATACCCATGGATATCATCCCTTCCACGATTGCAGACATCTGGGTCAGGAAATAATCCATAATCCATCACGGGTGAGACTGTGATGTGAACTATGTGCGCATACTTTCCTTATGGTCTCCAGAAGGGATGATGGTTTCTAGGTTTTGTTGGAGAACTAAGGTAGAACATGGGTCAACCCATACATCCAAAAAATGGTTCTATTGTTGGTTGGAACTCAAAATATAGGATTGGAGGGGATTTGATGAAGATAATGCTATGGTAGAAGGAGATGTTTAGGCCATGGAATCCAACAACGAAATAAATTGAAAGATAGTTGGAGATGAAGCAACTTGAGTTTGCACAGAAAGACAATAGAAGCTCGAGGTATACACTGCAAAAGTATTTTTAGAGACACATGTTTACTGATTTGAATGAGGAATATTTCTATTATTTTGCAGAGTTACTATAGGAGTGGATATTGAGTTTGAGGGATACCCATTCAACTAATCGGATAAGGCCAATAGAGTGGACTACTAAGAATATTGTGCAGTTGGAAAGAGTCAATAATAAATTCATGTGTGTAGTGGATATTTGGTTAGAAAACATTGTTGCAGGGTTTATTATTGAGTTTCTAGTCAATATTGCAAAGTAATACACTACTGTAGATAAGGATTTCTTGAAGGTACCAAGAGGAAGGTACATTCGATCACTTTACACATCAATCAAGATTTTATTGCATGATAAAGGAGTGATGACAATGGAGTCAAACATATAAATCACTCTATGTGCATGGGGGAGTTGGGGAAAGCACTAAGGAAGATATGAGATATGGAGAAGGATATGGACAAAGGCCAGAAGAAGGAATAAATGGACGCCATTATTATGGATGAGGAATAGACCAAGGAGATAATGGACATAGCAGGAGTGACGCACAATGGAAGACACTACTAGTATAAGACGAGTAGTAAAAAGAGGGAAGTATTCAAGAGAGAGGGCTTGGAAAGTGATGAGGAAGAGGTATAGGATCTCTATGCGATGGGAAAGATAGAAGAAATCTTGCACGCCACATATCAGAGGAAAACTAGAGGTCAGGGGTCCAACATAGAAGAAGGCTCTCCATTCCAGATTTGAATTAGTGTGGAACCCACAACCCCATGTGTCACTAAGACATTTGAAGAAGAAGAAACATTCAAAAAACAATTGATTATTGGTAGAAGGATTTTAGTAGGGCATGGGTCCAGTGGAAATTCAAGTAAAAGTATAAGTTCAACTAGTAGCAGTCAAGTATCTACACCGTGGAGAGGTGGTAGTATAACAAACTTTAAATTGGTAGGAGTAGATCCAACAATTCAGTTACAAGAGTTTCGTGGAGAAGGGTCGAAGGACCCAAATAAGCAATTTTTTATCTGTGAGAATATTTAGGTAGCTAAGTAGATTATAAACGAAGATACAAAAGTGGAACAGTTGGTGATCACATTCAGAGACCATGCATTGGACTGGTATATGGGCCTCATAGTAAACACTCCACAAGGATCACCTACAATTGTCGAAGATGTGAAGAAGGAATTGAGCAATGAATTTCAACGACCTATTTCATAGGATCAGTTCATGAATGAGATGATAGAGATAAAACATAAGCATGGTGAATCATTTTGGGAAGTTGATCCAAAGTTCAAAAGACTAAAAGGTAAGTTGAAGTATCCTATTGCAAATATCCAACATAGACACTTATTTGTTAACTCTTTATTAGAACATTTGAAGTATCCATTAAGGCAACAAAAATTCCAAACCCAAGCTGAGGCCTTGCAAGAAACCTTGCAATTGGAGGAAAATCAATATAAGCATACATATCTAGCTATGGAAGAGATGAGAGAAGATATGAAGAACCTGACATTTCAATTAAATTAGAATAAGGGAAAGGAAAAGAGGGAAGATGTTGGTTGCACATTTTGCAGAACAAACGTTCATCATAAGAATGAGTTACCAACCTTTGCACAATACTTGGGGACAAGAATGTCAAATCCTTTACCCAAAGAAGGACCATGGTGTGAGACATGTAGAACACATGGACATGATCCTTATCATTGTCCCATGATGCGAAAGTATCAAACGATACCCAAGACTAATTTTTGTAATTTTTGCAAGTCACTTGGAAATGAAGACAAGGATTGTAGAACCTTGGAAATAATGAAGGAGAGGACATCATATATTTATAGGGTGCAAGTTGAATTAATGACGGGACAACCTGCACACTAGCCATAGTATAATAACGTGCAACAGTTTACAATGCAACCACATTATAATAATGAACAATAGTTTGGAGCACCACTGCAGTAGAACAATGCGCAAGAATGTGCAGTGCCACCACAGTATAATAATGCACAATCATAGTACAATCAAACACCATAGTATAATACTCCACGTGGAGACAATCAATGAAACAAAGGAGGCTTCAAAGGAGGAGTCTATGAAGGAAGAGTATTTGGAGGAGGTAGAGGACCAGTAGTTTGTCACAACTCTCAGAAACTTGGAAACTATGAAAGAGATTGTCCACAACCACCTGCAACATATATGTGTTGTTGTGCAACAGACCATGAGACATAAGACTGCCTGAAACTTCTAGTAAAGATACAAGACAAGAGGAGTCAGAACAATTAGAATGTTCAGTGGATTGTTATGGAAAAAATATAAGATGATCGGAAGAAGATTAATATAGTAATTAGAGGTGGATCCAACATAGGAGAAGATGAAAAAAAGAAGGATAAGTACTAGTACTAGTGGATCATAAAGAATACAACACCCCAACATAATTTTGATGCGCGTAAAGAAAAGGAGACACGCAAGGAAGCTAGAGAGGAGATTTTGAAGGAGAATATTGTGTCTACTTTAGGTACAAAACCAGGAGATGATATACCATTTTATGACATGCCTCACTTATTGATCAGACCAACAGAGACCAGCCATAAGAACAAGTAAGTAATCTAAGAAACTTTTTGGGGTCTTGTCTAAAGTTTTTGAATGATAAAATATCTTTACAAGTATTACAGAGTCTGTTAGAAAAGTGCAATTCTAGAAAAGAAATGAAGTTATAACACAAGAGAGTCAATAAGGTTTGTAAGAAGAGAAGAAAAAGTAGGGAATTCAGGTTGAATGCAAACATTGGAGACTTTAGTATGGGTGATATCATACTAGACTTAGGCTCTGAAGTAAATGTTGTGCATAAGAAGACATGGGAAGCTACGTGGGAACCGATATTGGCATTTTCACCTATTTAGTTGAAGCTAGAAAATCAGCATAGAGTGGTACCAATTGGTAGATTGAAAGGAATAGGAGTAGATCTCAATGTTGTGCACACTATGGCAGACTTTGAGGTGATTTTCATAACAGATAACACTTCACCATATCCAACACTCTTGTGATTGGATTGAGTGTTTGACATTCAAGCTATTATCAACATGAAGACTAGAAAAATGATCTTTGAATCAGGAGAATACAAATTTATTGCGCCATTATATCCTTTTGAGGGAGGTAGGTATGTGGAACCTATGACATGAAATTTTATTACATAAGATATAAACGAGTTGTATAGAACAACCGTGTGAGAAGAAGATTATGTCAACCCCATTGCAAATGGCGTGCTTAGTTGGACGAGTATGGTTCATGTTCTTCGGACTCTAAAACATTACTAGAGAATCATAAATAGTGATTCATGTGTTATTCACTAGAATATATGCAAGGATGGCGTGTGCACTAAGATGGGTTGCTACAGAGGTAAGGGAACCACCCACTTTTTATGGTCAGAATGAATTAGAATAATTTTTAATGAAGTTTTAATTAGAAGTAGTGGAAAATAAAAGGTTACTAGTTTTGGATATTACTTTGAAAGGTACACCTACACGGTGGTGGGGTACTCATAAGAAGAAGATTCATAATTGGTATCAACGCAAAAGGTTACTGCGCATCAGATTTGGCACAGAACAAGAGAACATATATGTGGAGAAGTATGATGAAATGGGATAACCTAGAGAACATATATAAATATGTATAAATCAATGGAAATTGGTACCACTAGAGGAGTGGCCACATCACTTTATTCATACATTGGAAGGAATCCCAAGGAATTGGTACACAAAATTTGAACAATGCAGGGAAACAACAAATTGGGAGGAAATGCAGAAGAATTTTGTTATTACATTTTCATTTGAGCATGTGCTTACAAAAATAGATACAATGCTAAACTTGGTAAGAGATAGGACTTTTGAAGAACCAAAGTGGAAATTGTGATAGCTTATCAGAACTAGAAGAGACAGACAGTCAAACAATTGCTACATTGTTCTCATGTTATAGAAGATGATGTAGCATAAGAAAACTCATGCAACGTAAATATCAAAAAGGTTGAAGGAGAAAGAGAAGTAGAAGGTCCAAAGATAGATTTAGAATATTTGTATGTACCACTGAAGATTAAGAAGGTAAACATTGGAACAATAGACAACCCAAATATTGCAAGTATTGGAGATTATTAGGATAATCAGACAGTAGAAAGAATAAAAGAGTTATTGCCTGAGTATAGTCACATATTTCCTACGACGTTCTCATAGATGAAAGGGGTTGTTGGAGAACTTGCAGAAAATAATATCCATTTGAAACTAGATGCCAGACCAATAATACAAAGACCTTATAGGTTGAATCCATTGTATAAGCAGAAGGTGAAGGAAGAAATTGATAAGATGTTAGAGGTTGGTGTCATAGATCATGTTGAAGAATCTGAATGGATTAGTACTATGGTAGTGCAAGAGAATAAACAAGGGGGAATAAAGATTTGTGTAGATTTTACAAAGTTGAATGATGCCTTCCTGCATGATCCTTTTCCTACTCCATTTACAGATGAAGTATTCGAGAATGTATGAGGTCAAGAAGCCTATTCATTTACTGATGGATTTTCAGGATATAGCCATATCAAAACTTCACCAGAAGATAGACATAATACTACATTTGCAATAGAATGGGGATCATATTAGTATACAGTGATTCCATTTGGGTTGAAGAATGCACCTGGAATTGTTTCAATGGTAGTAGTAGCTACCTTTAAGGAATTTATTCATAAATTCTTGGAAGTTTATTTGGATGATTGGACAATGTTTAGCTTATTGAAGGATGTTGAAATTACTAAGACAACTGAGAGGGGGGGTGTGAATCAATTGTTACTGTTCTTAAACAATTTTAAGTCTATTAAACCATTTTTAATCTTTCATCAAGTGACCATCAATATTATACATCATATGAACAACATAAACAATGAGCATCAATCACACATAAGATATCCGCAGAGACAGATTTTTCACAAGGAAACCCATAAAGGGAGAAAACCTCTTCTTCTTCGAAATGATAGGTAGTCTTTTAAGTTATGTACATCATCTATGTTTGAGTACCAACTCAAAGTGAGGCTACTACCTCTGTTTTACAAGCTCCAACTTGTTGAGAGCACCAACTCTCTGGTTTCTCTAGCACTGACTAGAAGGAAGAACCAACTCCCTGAGTGTTCTAGAACCAACTGGATGGAAGCACCTACTTCCACTTATACAAGAACCAACTTCCATATAGAAAACTCTGTGTTTTCCCAAGCACCACCCTACCACCCTGTTTTCTAGCCACAACTAGATGGAATCTACAACTCCCAATATTCAAGCACCAACTTGAATATCAGAGGACCACAGTCCTCCCTCACACAACCCTACCTCCATGATTATCCATAATTAATTAGAAAACAAACAATACAGGTGATTCAATTCTTACCCCTTCTTCCCTATTTTGCAATTCTTCTCTGGTTCAAAAACTGTTCTGCAGTGTTTCTCTGCTACATGTTATTCTGCTATTCTTCTCTTGCTTCTGTCTATTTGATGATTGTTTCTCATCTTTGAGTTTTATCTCATCCACTGCATTCTTTCATTTTACCCTTCTTACAGTTTATCTCATTGTTTTGGTTAGAAATGCCCTCCTTCCACAATCATTGCCTTTCCATTTTTTTCCTATGTCGCTTGTTCAGTTACACCTTGAATCTCCAAGAAAATGCATCAACAATTGAATCGCCAGCCATCCAAGAATCATGATTCAATTATATTAACTGAATCGTAATTGATCAATTACCTATGAGGTGAAACAGTAACCCTTCGATCAAGTTTCCAATTAACCAGCACCGTTGGATTAAATCCGCAGGATTTCACGTTTATCTCATATGCCCACTAGCTATGACCGAGTGCTAAACATAAATTGAATTTCCTGATTTTGCATTTCAGCATTCCTGTGATGAAGGGTCTCGACACTCCAAGTCATGATCGTCGAGACTCTGAGATGGATCTTAGCACCGCTAGTTTCTTCCCCTCACGTGACCACCAACGGTGACCACAGGCTGCACCAAAAGGTGCTTCGTATTTCGTGAACTTATGAACTTCATCGAGCATGATCAACGGTCGATATCTCCAATGATCCGATAGTCCAGATCTCATCACGATATCGCATATCACGATTCCTATGATGAAGGAACTCTATACTCCAAGTTGCGATCACCAAGACTCTGAGATGGAGCTTAGAACTGCTAGCTTCTTCCCCTCACGTGACCACCAACAGTGACCACAGGCTGCGCCAAAAGGCGCTTTGTATTTCATGAACTTATGAACTTCATCGAGCCTGATCAATGGTCCACGATCTTAATGATTCAATGGTCTAGATCTTTTCGTGATCTCGCATATCATGAGTTCCCACACCATGCTTCGTTGACTCCTCCAATGTGAAAGTCAGTGAAATTCCAATCGCTTGCCACGTGTCCTATGACTCCAATGGTCAGGATTGTTATCGCGATTTCGCATATCATGAGTTCGAACCTCTTTCCTTTGGATTTCCCGATCTGTGAAACTCCAAAATGAAACCTTTGTCGTTCATTGACTGTTTTCCTCCTTCTAATATTACACTATTGATCTTGCCATTATCGCTAAGCTACTGATCATGCTGATGTTTGTCATCAATGAAAAACATGCATACTCTGCCTATGTCTAAAAAAACATGCCAACAATCTCCCCCTTTGGCATTGATGGCAACCCCTTGAAAAACATGCAATTATACCACTGTAGCATCCTTGAAATTACTACCACTATAGCATCCTTGAAATTACCACACTTTTCCCCCTTTGACATCAATGTCAAAGAAGAAACACGCTCCCCCTGAGCTGTTGTAGTACATACTCCCCCTATCAACTATGAGCAACTTAGAAATACAACATATATTCAATAAGTACTCCCCTTGATCAGGTGAACAAATTAGATGAAAGAAGTTATAACCCCCAACTTTTGACGAAGATATCCAAAAGGGGTTGTTGCTAATGGTTTAGTAAAGATATCAGCTATCTGTTCTGTGGAAGGAATATAATTCAGCTGAACGACTTTGTTTGTAACTTGTTCTCTGAGAAAATGGTATTTTATTGGGATATGCTTAGTCTTGGAGTGAAGAACAAGATTCTTGGAGACACTAATGGCATTGGTGTTATCACAGTGAATTGTAATCAGAACAGTATAGTTTACCTTCAAATCTACAAGAGTTTGAATCATCCACAAAATCTGAGTGCATCAAGTAGGAGCAACAATGTACTCTGCTTCTGTAGTTGATAAGGAAATAGATCCCTACTTCTTAGTAATCCATGCTACCAACGAGTCACCCAGGAAGAAAAAACCTCCATTGGTGCTCTTTCTCTCATCCACACAATTTTCCCAATCTGCATCTAAATAAGCAGTTAACTAAAAATTCTGATTTTTGGGATACCACAGACCGTAAGTCATTGTTCCCTTCAAGTATTTGAATATCCTTGTGACAATTACCAAGTGAATTTGTTTAGGAGATGACTGATAACGACCTACCATTCCAGCAGCTTGCATTATATTAGGATGGGATGTTGTGATGTACATAAGACTTCCTATCATTGATCGGTATGTCCTTTGATCAACATCAGGTGATATATCATCTTTACTGAGCTTGAAACCAACCACCATAGGTGTACTAACAAGAGAGGAATCCTCCATCTGAAATTTCTTCAACATCTCTTTCAAACATTTTTCTTGAGAGAAATATTCCTGCAGAACTCTAATTTACTTTTAAACCAAGAAAATATGATAGTTCTCCTATCATGGACATCTCAAACTCTATTTTCATATATTTATCAAACCACTGAATAGATAATTCATTAGTACAACAAAAAATAATATCATCTACATAAACCAAAACAACTAGTAAATTATCACCTTCAGACTTAATGTAGAGATTGTTGTCAACAGTACCTTTCTTGAACCCTTTGTTTGTAAAAATTTGTCTAGTCTATAATACCAAGCTCGTGGTGCTTGTTTCAGTCCATATAAGGACTTCTTCAGCTTGCAAACATAATTAGGATTATCTGTCAATGAGAATCCTTCAGGTTGCTCCATATACTTCTTCCTCTAGATCTCCATTAAGAAAAGATGACTTAACATCCATCTGATATACTTTAAAGTTCTTATGGCATGAATATGCAAGGAACATTCTGATGGATTCCAATCTTGCCACTGGTGAAAAAGTTTCATCAGAGTCCTAACCTTCAACTTGTGCATACCCTTTACAGACCAATCTGGCTTTATTTCTAACAACTTGTCATTTTTCATTCATTTTATTTTTGAACACCCATTTGGAACCTATTGCATTCTTATCTTCAAGTCTAGGAAAAAGCTCCCAAGTATTGTTCTTCTCAATCTGATCAAACTCTTCATTCATAGCTCTAATCCAATCATCATGCTGGTTGGCTTCATCAAAATTTTTAGGTTCAGTCATAGATAAAAAAACAACATGAGATTGTTCTGAGTCTTTAATCAATTTCCTTCTTGTCTGAACTCCTTTATTTATATCTCCAATTATCTGATTTTCAGGATGATTCTTTCTAACAATTCTGAGAGGTGATTTTTCTTCTTTCTGCTGATTTGTGTCATTCAGAGTATTCGTATCTTCATCTGATTCAGATTCTTCTCTTTCTGATCCTTGGACCTATTCATCTTTGTATTCAACTATATCTTATGTGCTTGGATCAGCATTGCTTACATTTCTAACTGGGATTTCTTCATCAACTTTTATGTCTATACAATCAACTAGTTTATGCAATATCTTATTGTAACATCTGTACTCTTTACTGTTTGTAGCATAACCCAAGAAGATACCTTCATCAGCCCTGTCATTATATTTACCAATATTTTCATCATTATTCTTAATGTAACATTTACTCCCAAAGACTTTAAAATGCTTAATTGAAGCACGTCTTCCAAACCATAGTTCAAAGGAGTCTTGTCACTATGTGGTCTGAGATGTGTTTTGTTAAGGATATGAATAGTTGTATGAATTTCTTCCACCCAATATGTCTGAGGTATGTTCCTTTCATTCATCATTGATCTTTCCATTTGTTGTACTGATCTATTCTGCCTCTCAACAACTCCATTTTGTTGTGGAGACCATGGAATTGGGTACTCTCTTTTGATTCCATGTTTATCACAGAAGTCTTTGAAGTTCCATGAGATAAACTCTCCTCCTCTATCAAACCTTACTGCCTTCAATCTTTTTCCTGTTTGATTCTCAGTTAGAGCCTTAAACACTTTGAATTTTTCAAATGCTTCAGATTTTTCCTTCAAAAAGGCAACCCATGTTAGTCTAGAATAGTCATCAATAATCAACATAAAATAATGTTCTTTTCCTATACCTTCTTTCCTTGATGGTCCACATAAATCCATATGTACTAACTGGAGAGTTTTTTCTATTGAAGGAAAGTTTTTTTATTTGAACTGAGTGCGAGTAAGTTTTCCTATCTGGCAAGGTTTACAAACAGAGTCGTATGGCTTTGATATCTTTGGAAGATCTTTTACTGCCCCATTGTTTCTGAGCTTGATTATATGATCAAAATTTAAGTGTCCAAGTCTCTTATTCCATAGCCAACTTTCATCATACTTTCTTAAGTAACATTATTTTTTTTCTTCTTTTAATACATAGACATTGTTTTTTGTTTTTATCCCTTTTGCAACTAGCTGTCCTGAATTCACCGATTTTATTCTACAATCTTTAGAGGTAAAAATGAATTCACATCCTCAGTCACAGACTTGACTGACATTAAGAAGATTATGTTTCAAGCCTTCTACAAACAACACATCTTAAGCTTTCCCTTTTCCATTACTCAAACGTACCATTCCTTTACCTTTTATTTTTCCTGGTGCATCATTTTGAAAAGTTACATTCCCTGATTTTATTTCACTTAGTGTTAGAAACATACTTTTGTATCCAGTCATATGTTTGGAACATCCACTGTCAATATACCAGGGATTATTTTGTCTTTGGGCTGATAACACTAATCCGCACTAGTCATCTTCTTTCTTCTTCCAAACCTTGAAATTTTTAGCAGGAGGATTCAAATCTGGCTTATAGTTTCTTAGGCGACAGTCTGCAGCTTTATGTCCATAATTATGGTAGTTGTAACATTCTGGTTCACTGAATAACAGATCATAATGATTTTTATGCTCATAATTGTTGTTGTGTTTCACCTATGTCCTTCTCCCAGTCATCACATGATTTATAGTCTATGATTGTTTGTTGCTTGGTTGTCTCAATCTTCTTGAAAAACATGATTGCTCATATCTAAATCTTAAAGAAAAATTTATAGCTTTGTGACCAAAGTTAGAATAGAAAAAACAATAACCATAGAAAAAATCTTTGTACTTTGAAAAAGTCTATCTTCTTTGAGGAGGTCGATTTCTTTCATGCTGATAATCTCTCTGATCTACAGATTCGGTTCTGGTACTTTTTCTTTCATTCCTTCTTGGTGGCTGATTCTCTTTCTTTGTTTCTGCAGAGTGATTGTTGTCAATGTTTGACAAACTTGATAGGTTATGTATTACTTGGATGATCACTACTTGATCCTTCTCCATACCCCAAGCTAGCTTTCAACATTGGGTTTCTTTGATGATTTAGAATGGAGGTTAATCCTTCTGAGGCTTTAATACTTGGCAAATTTTGGTGATACAATCCCTTAAACTTCTCCATTTATTTTCTAGTTTTTACTATCTCTTCTTCTAAGGCTTCACACTTCTTTTTCTTCTCTAAAAATTGTTGTTTTAGTATGTCTTCTATTTTGTTTGCCTCTTCTAACTCCACTTTTAGTAGAGAAAATTTTTCATCAGGTTTTTCACCATTCATTTTAAACTGCTTCAACAACTGTTTTTGTTTTCTCTTCTTACATACGAGTCTGTCAATTTCTTCCAAAGCACTAATTAATTAACCTTCCATATCAACCACATATTCTTCATCATCCATTTCACCTCCTGTGTGTTCATCATCAAAATCTCCCATAGCCATAAGCATAAACTCATTCACTTTGTTTTCACATGATGAATCACTATCTATGTCTTCTGAGGAATTGTCATTGTTTTCACACAGACTTTTCTTTTTACTATATTTCTTGAATTTGTACTTCTTTTCATCATCAGAGTTCTGGTCCTTTTTCTGATGGGGACACTTAGATGCAAAATGACCTATCTTACCATAGTTAAAACATTTGAAGGGAAGCTTGTGTTGATACTTTCCTGATCCTTTCTTTAACCTTCTCACAATTTTTTCCTCAATATCATCTAAATCTGAATCGATATTCTTGTCTGCTTTAAAATATGATTCTCTAGTAATGGATTTATCTTTGTTGATTCTCATTTCATATGCAGTCAAAGTTCCTAGGAGTTGATCAATGGACAAAGTTTTAAGATCATTTAGTTCTTATATTGCAGAGACTTTTGGATTAAATTTATCAAGCAAAGATCTTAAAATCTTCTGAACTAAAAGTGATTCTTCAATATTCTCACCAAGACCCTTCATGGCATTCACAAGTTCTTCAACTCTTAAAAAATACTTTCTAACTGTTTCATCTTCATTCATATTTAGTTGTTCAAACTTCAACCTAAATGTTTGAAGTTTGGCATCTTTTACTTTCTCATTTCCTTCATAGTTGCTAATAAGTTTATCCCACATTTCTTTGGAAGTTTGAAGATGCATCACCTTTACAAACTCGGCTTCTGCAAGTCCATTCAAGATAGCATTCATTCCCTTATCATTAAAGTTAAATTCTAACGTGTCATCTTTGGAAGCCAGCACAACAGGATTTGTATATCCAGTATCTACTACATCCCAAACATCAACACCTAAGGCCATTAGGTATGTTCTCATTCTAACCTTCCAAAAGGAAAAAAAAAAATCCATCAAATAGA
>ML783412.1:1100485-1189604 GCA_009831015.1 Picea engelmannii | reverse complement strand
GGGGGGGGGGGGGTGAATCAATTGTTACTGTTCTTAAACAATTTTAAGTCTATTAAACCATTTTTAGTCTTTCATCAAGTGACCATCAATATTATACATCATATGAATAACATAAACAATGGGCATCAATCACATGTAAGATATACACAGAGACGGATTTTTCATGAGGAAACCCATAAAGGGAGAAAACCTCTTCTTCTTCGAAATGATAGCCAGTATTTTAAGTTCTATACATCATCTATGTTTGAGTACCAACTCAAAGTGAGACTACTACCTCTGTTTTACAAGCTCCAACTTGTTGAGAGCACCAACTCTTTGGTTTCTCTAGCACCGACTAGAAGGAAGCACCAACTCCCTGAGTGTTCCAGCACCGACTGGATGGAATCACCCACTTCCACTTATACAAGCACCAACTTCCATATAGAAAACTCTGTGTTTTCCCAAGCACCACCCTGCCACCCCGTTTTCTAGACACAACTAGATGGAAGCTACAACTCCCAATATTCAAGAACCAACTCGAATATCAAAGGACCACAATCCTCCCTCACACCATCCTACCTACCTGATTATCCATAATTAATTAACAAACAAACAATACAGGTGATTCAATTCTTACCCCTTCATCCCTATTCTGAAATTCTTCTCTGGTTCAAAAATTGTTCTACAGTTATGCTCTGCTACATGCTATTCTGTTATTCTGCTCTTGCTTCTGTCTGTTTGGTGACTGTTACTCATCTCTAAGTTTTATCTCATCCACTGCATTCTTTCATTTTACCCTTCTTACAGTTCATCTCATTTTTTCGGTTATAACTGCCCTCGTTCCACAGTCATTGCCTTTCCATTTTTTTTCCTATGTCACTTGTTCAGTTACACCTTGAATCTCTAAGAAAAAGCATCAGCACTTGAATTGCCAACCATCCAAGAATCATGATTCAGTTCTGCTAACTGAATCGTAACTGGTCGATTACCTTTGAGGTGAAACAGTAACCCTTCGATCAAGTTTCCACTTAATGAGAACCATTGGATTAAATCCACAGGATTTCATGTTTATCTCATATGCCCACTAGTTGTGACCGAGCACTAAACAGAATTTGAATTTCATGATTTCGCATTTCGACATTCCTGTGATGAAGGGTCTCGACACTCCAAGTCGCGATCACCGAGACTCTGATATGGATCTTAGCACCTATAGTTTCTTCCCCTCACGTGACCACCAGCGGTGACCACAGGCTGTGCCAAAAGGTGCTTCGTATTTCGAGAACATATGAACTTCATCGAGCCAGATCAACGGTCGAGATCTCCAATGATCCGACGGTCTATATCGCATCGCGATCTCACATATCACGATTCCTGTGATGAAGGAACTCAATACTCCAAGTCGCGATCACTGAGATTGATGTATGGAGATGAAATAATAGTTCCTTTGGAGTATTTGGTAACTAGTCTGGACATTGGAACAATTACAAACATGACAAAAAGAGGTGAAACTCAAGAAATATTGACACAACACATGGAGTTAGAAGAATACAGGATTGTAGATGGTTTCCATCAAGAGGTAACGAAATAAAAAGATAAGGCTTGACATGAAAGACATATTAAGACAAAGAAATTTAAGGAAGGAGATTTGGTTCTCCTCTATGATAGTAAATATTTGAAACACCCATGGAAGTTTAGGATGCATTGGCTAGGGCCATATGAGATAAATTATATCATAAATGGAGGTGTTGTATAGCTGCAGGACTTAGCAAGAAAGGAGGTGCAAATATTGGTGAATGGTATTCGACTGAAACTATATAGGTACATTCAACCTATCAACCCTCAGTAGATGTCACGCAAATAAGTAGAGTTGTACATAATGTATATAGTAGGAGTTAAAAGAAAGAAAAAATAGAAAAATAAGAAAAAGGAGGAAAAAACAAGAAAGAGAAGAAAAATCCAAACAAAAGTAGGTAGATGGACAAGTGGTAGACATACATTTGAAGGATACAATGTGCAAGATAAGTTAGCAAGTTGTATGAAAGAACTTGAAGACACTACACGACATGAAAATATGAATGCGGTGCGCTGAGATGGAAAGTGGTCGGAAAATGAAAAGGGTCATAAACATAAAAGTAGAATATGATAGAGAATTTATGAAAGGTCATATAAAAGAAGGAAACTTGCAAGGTAATCCTCATTGTGACTTGGAGAAGATGAGAGCTAAGGAGAGAAATTTGAGCACAAGCTGGTATTTCCAAAGATTTCAACGAAGATTTGGAGTATTAGTTTCAGGAGTTTTTAGAATGGCGCCGCCGAAAGTTAAAGATCCTAGTAAAGTCACAAGAAACACATGAAGTGTTGCGAAGTCCACAAAGAAAGTAGTCGTAGAGGTAGAAAACCCAATTCATCCAAAATGAATTATCGATGTAGATGCAATCCCATCACCCTTATAGGAACCAATGAGCCCAACACTTGTCAAATAACAAGATCCAATCAGTGAGAAGATAGATGTGGATCCAAGGGATGAAGGATAAAACCCCACTGAAGCACAAAACCCCATGCAACAACTATTTTTGGGAGCGTCGCAACAGGTGAATAGAGAAGATGATGAAAGAACTGAATCATACGAGCCTAGTGCATAGGCCGAAGAAGAGACATATCATGTTGCAGAGACAATGCCGCAAAAAAAAGAGCATGTGAAAGTAGAATACGTTACAGGTGAACCAAAATCAGACATAGAAGAAGAAGAAGAAGAACATCAAGAGGCATGTACATCAACTACGATAGAAAACAAGTAGGCAAAACAACCAATAAATAGTTCACCATGCAAGTACGCATAAGTCACAATAACACTACCGCACATACCATAAGGAGTGACAATACTTCCTAACATTTTAGGATATGTAGAAAAACTAAGGTAAGCAGACCATGACGTAGCAGACAAAGATAAATTCCTTGAATATGAGCTATAGGTATACATGAAAAGAAAAGGGATAAGTTTTCTAGGAGCTCCAATATTGGAACCAAAGTAGTGGATTACAGGGTTGTACAACACAAGGATAACGAACCCACTGGAAATCCATCATTTTGGACGAGGCAAGGATGTGAATAACTACTTCAAACAATTGTTGGAAAATTTAGTATGTGGGGGTATTATGTGGTTGGACAGGCTGGTATTAATCGATGTTGGTCTGATTGCAGCAATGAAAGGTCTTCCAAATGATGGAGAGAAACCTGAACATTATATGGATGATAAAATGAAGGAGAAGACGATTTAATAGGAAATAAAATCCCAATGTGGCACTAATAGGGGAAGCAGAGGAATGATCATTAAGAACATAAATGACCCAGCAACAAGATTCATGACAAAGTTGATAGCTTGCAAGTTACTTAGAAAATGTCGCAAGGAAGAGGCACCACCACAAGTGATAGCAACAGTCGTGCAATGAGTGAAGGGGACTTTACTTAGCTGGAGTCCATACTGATTGAACTTATTCTTATGTTATTGAAAATATGCACAAGACTTAGGCACAAAATTCCATTATTCATGCATGATCATTCTTATAGAATTGGTGGGATGGAGACACCCTAAATATAGTGCGTTTTTTCAAAGGAGAGGAAAGTGTCGTGCAACACAATATGCAACATTATGGAAAACTTCAGCCACAAAAGAAAGGAAGACCAACTCTAGTATATTTGTGATGTATTTGGAGGAAAAACAAGACAAGTTGGATGAGACATGGAGGATACCACCTGAAGCATAAAAATTATTAAACTTTCTCTATAAATGGAATATTACTTATTCTATGTAGTGAATGTGAATGGTCTTTTTGAGGGATGACGGTTTCAGTCAATTTGAAAGGAGGAGTTTTACAGAGGTTACTGCAAGGTAAATATACCTAAGGTGATTCTATGATGTGAATGTGAAGTGTTTATACTTATATATGTAGGGAATTGGAATTGGAATGTTGGTATAAAGGAGGTTTATTCCTACAATGAATTTGAAAGGATATTTGAATTGGGTATGTGAATTCTTGGGTCTATGCGGTAGGTTTATACCTACTATAAATTTGAAAAGAGATTTTTTTTTTGACCGTGAATGTGTGAAGGGTTTATTTATACATGCAATGATAAAATAAAGATATATTTGTGGTGAACATTGAACACAAAGGATTTTTATACATATAAACATTTTACCCCATATTCTAAAACCTCAACTTGTTAAGAGGAGACCTAACAAAGTCACCCTATAAAGTCTTTACCAACATATAAATTCATTAGAGAAAAAGAATAAAATAAAATAAATAACCCACTCTTTAGAAAAGGCACACCCCTTCCTTGACCACACATTATGAGGGGAGCACTCTCTAATAGATGTATTATTATTTTATTAGCTTCAACAAATCTTTATTGTAAAGTGTTATAAAGACTATGTTAAAAGTTCACCTTCCTTATAAAAGGTTCACCTCTCTCTCATAATAAAGTTGATGGTTATTTTCCTTGTTTATCTTTGTTTTTAGTTTTTGTATTGAATGTATGTACGATTGACAGATATTTGTTCTTAGTTTGCGTATTGAATGTATGTACTATTGGACTACCCCGTCTAGCTCTATTGATCACAAAATTGATCTAATTTAGTGCTTATTTTCCCAACGCCCCATCGTATTGCCTAGCTCCTTAGATGTTGTTCAAATAGAACGCCAAATTGGCCAGCTCCTTCAGATGTTGTTCAAATAGAACGCCAAATTAGCCAACTTTTGAACTCTGGCCATATTCAACCTTCATCGTCGCATTGTGCACCCCCAGCCTTTATTATTCCAGAAAATAAAAATAAAAGGATGACTCCTAATGGCCCCTACTGAAACAAATTACATCTGGAGCAGAAGCTCGAAAAGGCGAGCCTCAACATACCCTCAAGATGACTCATGTGTGCCCACAGGCATAATCTTGACCCCCAAAGTGCGCCCATAATACTCCATACCTATAACCCGCTCGTGGACTCGTACTCCAATCCCAACATCCTACTGCAGCAAGAAAGAAAGTTCCTCGCACAATCAAATGTATGGAACCCAATCAGATCAGCATTGAGGAGAACCCTGATAATCTCTTCACGCACTAGAAGAGCGGTAAATCTCAGACGAGGGAAATGGGCTGTGAAGAAAGAAGCCTATCTTCATTTTATTGAACCTCTTTCGCAGAAATATTGGAAGATGCATGCGATGGTAATCATGGATCCACACGGAATCCTCATCGGGGCTAATGACCTCAATGACCCTATCAGGAAGGATGTTATTAACAGAAACATATGCCTGCCAGAGCGACCGGTCAAATCTTCCACCGTGATTAGGTGTCAAGGGGAGCATGTAATGGAACAGTGGCCATAACTGCTGCTTGCAGAAGCCATTATAGGACACAATCGAAAATTCCAAGAAGAGTGGCTGCCAGCACATCCTGCTCCTTGGGATCAATTTCAACACTGAGACAACCCACATAAACAACCTCAGTGGCTTCCCCCAATTCATCCCTCAACCGAAGCAATAAAGAATCCTTGTCCCACCCAAATGACCACCCAAGATTCTTAGGCTTTCTCACTGCACTCAAGGGCAAAACATTGGCCACTATGATTATTCTCTCCCCAGCTTGTGAGCCTTGTGTCGAGGACGCCATTTCCTCTACTTTTTGGGGTACATTCTGCTCATTCTTCATCCCAAATGGTCTTGTGTCGAGGACGCCATTTCCTCTACTTTTTGGGGTACATTCTGCTCATTCTTCATCCCAAATGGTGAAAGATCTTTTCCGAACACCACATAAATTGCAATCGATTTGGACACCATAGCAGATCTCAACAGTTTCCCACCTATTCACCTGCTTATTCCATCATATATAATCGTCAACAACTATTTCAAAACCAATCTCTGTATTTGCCCATGAAGTTGAGAAGATAATGCCTACCTCAGTATTTGCTGTTATTCCCTGGCTTTGCTTTCCAGAAACCATGCATGCACCCAAGAAATTTGATTGCTTTTTGTTGCTGTTGGACAGTAGCATAGATCAGTCGACAGGAATTTCATTGGCCCATGTCTGTCGCGCCTATTATTCTTGTTGTCGTCGCCTCATCCTTGTCTCTCGACTCTCTCCTTCAAATTTCAATTCGATGGGGATAACCTTATTATATTTCTACTGACCCACCCAATTAGCATAAATTACAAAGTTGTAGGAGTGTGGGACGTATATTCATTAGTAAGCTCCTTCTAAGGATTTAGATAGAGATTTCTAAATTGTTTATATATATATATATATATATATTAAAAAAAAGAATTATCCATTGTGTGTTCATGATGGAGGAGGCCAACCATCCCCACACATCACACATATGTGATGTTAACATCTCCTAGAAATTCGTATGATAGATTAAGTCTATGTTATCTATACTTACATAGACATCTCAAGTTTCCTTACCTATCCAAAAGGCCAATCATTTGGCCTTTTGGATTGGTAAGGAAACTTGAGATTTTTATGTAAGCAGAGATAACGTAGACTTTATGTGTCACGTTTCTACATCATGAAAACACATAATGGATAATGCTCATAAAAATTAATAATATATATATATATATATATATATATACACAAACAATGTAGAAATATATATCTAAATTTTTAGGAGGATCTTACTAATGAATATACGTCCCAAGAAGCGAAGCACGAAAACGTTGACGATGGATACACACGCACCTACAACTTTTCAATTTATGCTAATTGGGTGGTTGAGTAGAAATATAAGAATGTTATCCCCATCGAATTGAAATTTGAAGGAGAGAGTGGAGAGATGAGGATGAGGCGAGGAAAACAACAATAATAGGCATAACAGACATGAGCTAATGAAATTCTTGTCGACTGATCTATTCTACTGTCCAACAGCAGCAGCAAGCTATCAAACCTTCTGGTTGCATGCATGGTTTCTTAAAGGGAAAGCTAGGGAATAACAACAAATACAGTGAGGTAAGCATATATCTTTCTTAACTTCTTGGACAATATATAGATTGTTTTTTAGATAGTTGTTGAGGATAATAGATGATAGAATAAGCAAGTGAATAGGTGGAAACTGTTAAGATCTGTTATGGTGTCCAAATCGATTGCAATTTATGTGGAGTTGGGGGAATATTCTTCACTATTTGGGCTGAAGAATGAGCAGAATGTACCCCAAACAACGGTGGAAATGGTGCCCTCATGCCACAAGGGTTCCAAGCTGGGGAGAGAATAACTTGGAAATAATGGAGTAAGCGCTAGTTGTAAGCACCAGTTATAAGCTTCAGTTGTGAGAGTCAATTGTAGGCGTGTTAAGAGTCAGTTCATAGTTGAGAGTCTAGTTGTCTTTCGTTTGCATGTAACCGACTTGGTAGAGTCTTTTCCTATATAAGGATGTAATCTGTCTTCATTGAATAATACAGAAGTGAGCATAGCCTCACCATGTTGTTTGTTTCACATATTTTATGATCTATTATTCAGTGAACCAGAATGTTACAACTGTCATAATTATGGACATAAAGCTGCAGACTGTTGCTTAAGGAAATACAATCCAGACTTGAACCCCACTGCTGAAAATGTCAAGGTTTGGAAGAAGAAAGCAAATGACAAGTGTGGACTAGTATTATCAACCCAAAAACAAAAGAATCCCTGGTATATTGACAGTGGATGTTCCAAACATATGACTGAAGACAAAAGTAAGTTTCTAACTCTAAGTGAAAACAAATTAGGGAATGTAACTTTTGGAAATGATGCACCAGGAAAAATAAAAGGTAAAGTAATGGTAATCCTGAGTAATGGCAAAGGAAAAGCTCAAGATGTATTGTTTGTAGATGGTCTGAAACATAATCTACTAAGTGTCAGTCAAGTTTGTAACAAAGGATGTGAAATTGTTTTTACTTCTAAAGACTGTAAAATAAAGGCTTTGAATTTAGGACAACTGGTTGCAAAAGGGATAAAGCAAGAAAATAATGTCTTTGTGTTAAAAGAAGAAAAAGAAGAATGTCACTTAAGAAAATATGATGAAAGTTGGTTGTGACATAGGGGACTTGGTCACCTAAATTTTGATCACATAATCAAACTCAGAAACATTGGGGAAGTAAAAGATCTTCCGAAGATATCAAAGCCATATGACTCTGCTTGTAAACCCTGTCAGATAGGAAAGCTTACTCGCACTCAGTTCAAATCTAAGAACTTTCCTTCAACAGAAAACCACTCCAGTTAGTACATATGGATCTATGTGGACCATAAAGGAAAGAAGGTACAGAGAAAGAAAATTACTTTATGTTGATTATTGATGACTATTCTAGACTAACTTGGGTTGCCTTTTTGAAAGAAAAATCCGAAGCATTTGAAAAATTTAAAGTTTTTAAGGCTTTGAATGAGAATCAAATAGGAAAAAGATTAAAGGCAGTAAGGTCTGATAGATGAGGAGAGTTTAGTTCAGGGAATTTCAAAGAGTTCTGTGATAAACATGGGATCAAAAGAGAGTACACAATTCCAAGGAATCCACAACAAAATAGAGTTGCTGAGAGGCAGAATAGGTCAGTGCAACAAATGGCAAGATCAATGATGAATGAAAGGAACATACCTCAAACATATTGGGTGGAATAAATTCATATAGTTGTTCATATCCTTAACAAATCTCATCTCAGGCCACACAGTGACAAGACTCCCTATTAACTATGGTTTGGAAGACCCACTTCAATCAAGCATTTTAAAGTTTTTGGGAGTAAATGTTATATCTAGAACAATGATGAAAATATTGGCAAATATGATGACCGGGATGATGAAGGTATCTTTTTGGGTTATGCTACAAATAGTAAAGGGTACAGATGCTACAATAAGAGACTACATAAACTAGTTGATTGTATAGATATAAAAGTTGATGAAGAAATCCCAGTCAGAAATGTAAGCAGTGCTGAACCAAGAACAAAAGATATAGTTGAAGATGAAGATGAACAGGTCCAAAGATCAGAAAAGGAAGAATCTGAATCAGATGAAGATACAAATACTTAGACTGACACAAATCAGCAGAAAGAAGCAAAATCACCTCTCAAAATTGTTAAAAAGAATTATCCTGAAAATCAGATAATTGGAGATATAAATAAAGGAGTTCAGACAAGAGTTAAATTGACTAAAGATTCAGAACAATCTCAGGTTTCTTTTATATCTATGACTGAACCTAAAAATTTTTATGAATCCAGTAAGCATGATGATTGGATTAGAGCTATGAATGAAGAACTAGATCAGATTGAGAAGAACAATACTTGGGATCTTGTCTGTAGACCTGAAGATAAAAATATAATAGGTTCCAAATGGGTATTCAAGAATAAAATGAATGAAAAAGGACAAGTTGTTAGAAATAAACCCAGACTGGTCTGTAAAGGGTATGCACAAGTTGAAGGTCAGGACTTTGATGAAACCTTTGCACCAGTGGCAAGATTGGAAGCCATCCGAATGTTTCTTGCCTATTCATGTCATCAAAACTTTAAAGTTTATCAAATGGATGTTAAGTCATCATTTCTTAATGGAGATCTAGAGGAAGCAATATATATGGAGCAACCTGAAGGATTCTCTTTGAAAGATAATCCTAATTATGATTGTAATCTGAAGAAGGCCTTATATGGACTAAAATAAGAACCATGAGCTTGGTATTATAGACTGGACAAATTTTTACAAGAAAAAGGGTTCAGGAAAGGTATTGTTGACAGTAACCTTTACATTAAGTTTGAAGGTGATAATTTACTAGTTGTTTTGGTTTATCTAGATGATATTATTTTTGGATGTACTAATGAATCATCTGTCTAGTGGTTTGCTAATTCTATGCAAACATAATTTGAAATGTCCATGATATGAGAACTGTCATATTTTCTTGGATTACAAGTAAAACAAAGTTCTGCAGGAATATTTATTTCTCAAGAAAAATATTTGAAAGAGATGTTGAAGAAATTTCAGATGGAAGATTCCTCTCCAGTTATCACACCTATGGTGGTTGGTTGCAAGCTGAGTAAAGATGATATCTCACCTGATGTTGATCAAAGGACATATCGCTCTATGATAGGCAGTCTTTTGTACATCACAACATCTCGTCCTGATATAATGCAAGCTGTTGGAATGGTAGGTCGTTATCAGTATGCTCCTAAACAAAGTCATTTGGTAGCTGTCAAAAGGATATTTAAATACTTGAAGGGAACAATGACCCATGGTCTGTGGTATCCCAGAAATCAGAATTTCCAGTTAACTGCTTATTCAGACGCAGATTGGGCAAACTGTGTTGATGAGAGAAAAAACACCAGTGGAGGAGCATTCTTTCTGGGTGACTCATTAGTTGCATGGCTTAGTAAAAAGCAAGGATCCATTTTATTATCCACTACAGAGGCATAATACATTGTTGTTGCTACTTGTTGCACACAAATTTTATGAATGATACAAACTCTTGCAGATCTAAAGGTAACTTACACTGATCCCATTCCAATTCACTGTGATAACATCAGTGCCATTAGTGTCTCCAAGAATCATGTTCTTCATTCAAAGACTAAGCATATTCCAATAAAGTACCATTTTCTCAGAGAACAAGTTACAAACAAAATTGTTCAACTGAATTATATACCTTCTACAGAACAAATTGAAGATATATTTACAAAACCATTAACAACAACCCCTTTTGGATATCTTCGCCAAAAGCTGGGGGTTATAATTTCTTGTGTCTAATCTATTCATCTGGTCAGGGGGAGTACTGGTTGAATATCTAGTGTATTTCCAAGATGGTCATAGTTGACAGGAGGAGTATGTTTTTGCAACAGATCAGGGGGAGCATGTTTCTTCTTTGACATTGATGTCAAAGGGGGAGAAAAGAGTTCAGGAGGAGAGTCTGGAGTCCGAATGCATGTGGGTGCTTGAGTTGCCATCAATGCCAAAAGGTGAGAATGTTGGAAAATCTTTAACAGACAACGCATGCTTGTATACTTGTCATTGATGGCAAAGTACAACAATGTAGATGGTATGAGTACAAAAAGTATGAAATAGATGGGCATTATGAGAAGACATTGTAGGAAGGGTTTGTAGGGTTTGGTCATAACGGATTCTATAATCTATAATGCATCATCCGATTCAATTGTCAGGAGATCATGTTGGAGTTTCAGGCTAGAATGATGTCTCTCGAGGGGACACGAGTTGTACCAGATACTTGGAAAGGACTTGTTCGTGTAGCTAGGGGAGATGAGGGTTTGTTGCACTTTCAATGGCTTAGTTGAACAAGTAATGTGGTAGAAGTTGATCAAATTGTATTTCCAGATGAAGTTGTATTTGAAAAGGTCCAGGAAACCCTTGAGCGAGTGTACATTTTTGAAATTCAAGGAGGATGTTCGCAAATTATTTTTCTGGATGCAGGTTCTCGATGACCATTAGATCAAGTGTTGATCAGGACTGTTAATTTGGACCGTCGACTCCATTTCATAGTTTCATGACTCGCGTCTTGGAGAGGCAAGAAATATGACAATTGAAATCGCGATATGCGAAATCACGATTTAATCGCAGTCGTCAGATCAACGTTGATCTAGATCGTCGACTCCATTTCGGAGTTTCGCGACTCATGACTTGGAGAGGTAAGAAACAAAACAATTGAAATCGCAATATGCAAAATCGCGATTTAGTCCTAGCCATCAATTCACGATGTGTTTTGGACCGTTGATCTGAGCTCCATCTCGGAGCTTCGCCTATCGCGACATGGAGAGGTAAGAAACATAACCACCAAACTCACGAGATGCGAAATCGTGATTCAATCGCAATCGTCAGATCAAGGTGTGATCTGAACCGTTGATCCAGCTCCATCTTGGAGCTTTGCCTATCGTTATTTGGAGAGGCAAGAACCATAACCTCCAAACTCGCGAGATGCGAGATCGCGATAAGATCTGGACCGTCGGATCTATGGAGATTTCAATCGACGATCAGATGAAGTTTATAAATTCGTGAAGCGCCTTTTTGGCACATCCTATGGTCACCACCAGTGGTCACGAGAAGGGAAGGAGTTAGTTCTGATAAGCTCCATTTAGAGGTTTCAGGGATCGCGACTTGGAGAGTCAAGATGCCTCATCTCCAGATTCATGAGATGCAAATTCGTGAAAAACACTTTATGCATAAGCGCTTGGTTATGGCCTTGGTCATATTGAGGAAGGAGCTAGCATAGAAAAGCTTTGTATCAGAGTTTCAAAGATCGTGATATGAAGTGTCAAGAAACTTGGCCACAGGAATTCTGAAATGTCGAAACCCGATTTAAAGGCAATATTAATAAAATTCATCCAACGATGTAGATAAATTGGAATATGATCGGAGGGTTACTATTCTCTCTCACAGTTAACTCCTTAGTTACAAATCTGTTAGCGAAATAGAATCATGATTGCCGATCGGTTGGCGTTTCAGTTGCTTGGACGGTTGGTTTCTCTTTTGCCTTAGAAGATTTGAAGTGAAATTCCTACGGGTGTGGTGCATAAAAGAAGAAGAGACAGACTGTGCGTGGGTGGTCGTTGTGGATGAAATTTGAATGATACTGTAAGAAAGGGAAAATCATAGAATGCACAGTGTGAGAATGAGAAAATGAGCAGTGTGAGATAAAACTCAGAGAAGAATAACAGAACAAGTTAAAGCAGAGAAGAATAATAGAATAAGTTAATGCAGAGTAGAATAACAGAACAAGTTGAAGTAGAGAAGATTTGAAGAATAGAAAAAGGAAGAGAAGAATTGCAGAACAGTTAGAAGAAGACCAGATTTACAGAACAAAGAAAGATTGGTAAGAATCGATTTATCTGTGTAGTTGTCTGTTTATTTATTCGTTAATATTCCAGGGCAGTTGGGAGGTGCTAGGGAGGACTATTGTCCTCAGAGGTTCAAGTGGGAGCTTGAACACAAGGAATTGTAACTTCCACCTGGTTGCAGCCAGAGAAACCAGGGTGGTAGGGTGGTGCAAGGGAGAACAAGTGTTCTATGTTATACAAGTTGGAGCCTGTGTAACTGGAAGTTGGTGCTTCCATCCAGTTGGTGCTAGAACATTAGGGGATTTGGTGCTTCCTTCTAGTCGGTGCTAGAGAAACAAGAGACTCGATTCTCTCAAATAAGCTGCAGCTTTTAAAACAGAGGTAATAGCCTCACATTGAATTGGTGCTCAATTATAGATGATGTACAGAACTTAAAAGACTGCCTATCATTTCGAAGAAGAAAAGGTTTTCTCCCTTTATGGGTTTCCTCATGAAAATCTGTCTCTGTCTATACCTTATGTGTGACTGATGCTCTTTACTTTTACTGTCCATATGTTGTATAATGTTTATGATCACTTGAAGAAAGATTAAGAATGTTTTAATAGACTTAAAATTGTTTAAGCTCAATAACAATTGATTCACCCGCCCCCCCTCTCAGTTGTCTTAGTAATTTCAACATAAAATACCAAATCCCCTTTTGCGGATTGGTCAAAACATAATTGTAATAGGAAGAATAAGAAGTCAGTCCCAAAATATATTAAAGGGGATCCAGAATATATTAAAGGTGGTTATAGCCACCCAGATTGAGAAGTCGGCCCTGCCAGTGAAAAGACACCTCCACACGTGCCAGAGTTGTATAAATAAGGAGGCTAGCGCCTCACTTAGACACACACACACACACACACGTGTTCATTTGAGGAGCCAGTTTCAGAGCTGCAGTTGGAGAAGAGAGAGAGAGAGAGAGAGAGGTGCATTCTTGGAAGAGGACTTTTTGTATTTTTTTGAGTTATCTCTTAGCATTGTATTGGCTATCTATAATAAGGAATTTTTGTTGGGTTTTCTCCCCCATGAGGGTTTACTAGGATAAATGATGTGTCTCTTGTGATTGTCTATTTATCAGTGATCCTATCTTATGTTATTATTATCTATTGAATTTCGAAGAACTCTAATAATAGCTTAAACATTAACACAATTTTGTAGGGAAGCATTGTTTTTGTGAATACTTTGGGCAATATGATTTATTGTTGTCGCTTCTAGAAGATTGTGTATTACTTGATTCATGATTTTGTTTAAAGGATAATTTCAATACAAGTGAGGTTGTTTAGAACCCCAACATTGAAGAGGTGGTCTAACTGTCTCACTAACTATATTATTCAACAAAACTGGAGGTTTATTTCTATTTTGAATTGTACTAGAAGACATTTTTTGGTCCTTTTTCATAGAAAAGGGTTTTAAGTTTCAAATTGGACAAACATCGGTATAGA
The DNA here is from genome assembly GCA_009831015.1 of Picea engelmannii. NCBI lineage: Eukaryota > Viridiplantae > Streptophyta > Pinopsida > Pinales > Pinaceae > Picea > Picea engelmannii. The sequence goes on along the minus strand of ML783412.1, from coordinate 1,175,362 downwards.
AGAGGTCATGAAACTTTGCAAATAAAAATCATCCTTATTGAAGTGAAAATGAACTCCTAATTGTACAAACATTCTAAAAATATTTTAATAATCAATTTACAACTTAAATATTAAATTACGGAGGATTATCCAACTTTGGGAATGCACTTTCCTATAGCAAATATTAAGAAATTTTCCTTTCGATTTTACAAGGAAATTTTTATCCTTTGTGCACATTGGGTATTTTTTATCTGGAACTGCCAATATACAACTATTTCAAGGTGTAAATTCACAAATTACAACTTATTCAAGTTGCACCACTCAATTTGGGTGAAAATTCAGAAAGGGGCGTGAATTTTTCTCTAAGCCAGTTATGACTTCAAATTTACATGTAATTCGAAATTTAGGTTCTTGAAATCAATGTCTTTTGTTACAATTTTTTTCTTTAGATGAAATAGGTAAATATAAATACAGATATATCCTTTGTAAAAATTATAAAAACAATTAGGTGTTACAGGGAAGCTTTGACGTGCATTTTAATTTCATCACTTAGTAAAGTTTTGACCTTCCAATTCACAAGGAAAAGTTTACCTCTTTTTCACATCAACCATTTTTAAAATTGCAATTGAAAAGTTAACATCATGATCAAGTATAATATGATAAACCACACCCTCAAAAACTTTCACAACTCAAATCTACAGTACAATAAAACCTTGACTTAGTTTTTCAAACAAATTGTGCATTTCTACAGTTTTACTAGGCACTTGTTTCCTATTTTTGCACAACTAACTATTTTATGACTGCAAACAAAAAACTAATTTTACACGCTTATGAAAAATGGATTAGAAACTCATTTGCAGTTTGAACAACTCAAATTGAATGAGTTTTCAGACATGACAACGCATTTTAGTGTAGCCTAGCATACAATTGGCACCAAGGAAAAATTTACCCTCTTTGTCTTATAGAACAAATTTTGGTATTTTTCCACAACAAAGGGTTTTATGTTTCCAATTGCACAAACAAAGGTATAGACAGATGTATACATTTTATAATGATAACCACATACCTTCCTCTATGATCAATGCATTTAAACTTCCAACCCCCCAAAAAATTTCTTAGATAGATAACTATTTTACCCCCATTTGACATTGTCTCTTATAAGAGGAGGATGTTAGGTTTATTTAGATCAATAACCCTTTTGAAGGATCATTTTTTGAAGGGGATGATGAATCCCCGAGAATTAAAGGTTCAATATATACTAAGGAACCATTAATAATTATTCATTGTAACAAACCCTTCCATTGTCAACTATTTACCAAACATAACCTCATTCATAGATCTTTTTTTGAGCGAAATAAATGGACTTGTTGCATGTTATTTGTGCCCTACTTCCCCTTCCATAGTTTAGAACTAAACCCCCTTCAACTTCTACCTCTTAGCCGTACCCTTGGATTTTCCCATAGTATATTTATACATTATTATAAAGATGCATTAAATATGTCTTAAAGATTGTAGAAAAACACTAAAGATCACAAAACAATCACATATAAGAAAACTACAAGTTAAAACAATATTGATATTACATAAAATTGTCATAACAATAGGATATTTCCATGTACATAGACATCATATAGTTATAGTCTCCCTTACAAAAATGTTCGGCAAAGTAAAATACAGATCCGAAACTTTTGTTCTCTCTGAAGATTACTCCTATTGTCTCTCATCTGACAAGCCTCTCCTTTACTATCACTCTACTTAAAACTTTTATATCACCGGATTCCCACCAAAAATTCCAAAATACAAAACGTTTTGAGAACTACTATATATTTATATGATCCCTATGGTTACAACCTTGATCCATATGATGGTGACATAATTTGATAATAATTATCTTTACATGTCATGGAATCAATTGTTATAGCTCATGGTGTGAGAAACATTCCTATGTGATTTGAGTTTGACAATGGGGTTCCACATGGGCCTTAGGGTAACAATTGACTATGGTTTGGAATGCCAGCAATGATTGGACTTTGTCGCAATACTGACGAACGTCGGGGAACCAAGATAAAAAATAATGAAATGTTGATAGTCAGTTAGTAATTTCCAATGGTATGATCGATTTTATTCGTACTGTTGGAACTCTATGTATGACTTAAACACCATATGTTGTAGTGCTAGTGGATTTAGAGATGGTTTAAGGTCACCTTCATTACAAAAAGGAAGCGAGACCAAGAAAGGAAAGTGATGGAAGGTTCACAGGGAGCATAGACGAATGCTGGCGGGGGATGATTTAGGAATTGAAGATATTTATAGAATAGCAGGAAAAATCATTGTAGGACACTTTTACAGGAATGTTTTATCACGTTCGATGATTAATAAGTGGTTGGAAGAAAATTGGAAGTCTTTGCTTGGCTACGTTCTCGTTTTTCACACTCTCTCTTAAGGGTGGATCAACTTTGAGTTCAACTCACATTATGATATGATGGTTATTTTTAGTAGGATACGGGGATGGGGACCATTGGGTATGGTGTTAAAAGAGTGGATTATCTCCTTCGACTTGGTGCACGATATCCTCTCTTGTCAAAAATTTGGGTAATCCTACCTAATATTTCTATGGTTTTGTAAAGTGTTGAGATTTTAACAGCAATTGAAAAAAACATTGGAAGGTTCATGGGTTTGAAACTTGGTTGGGACTCAAAGATAGATCGACGATGGGTGTGGATTCAAATTGAAGTCGAATAACGCAAGAGTCTTCACGATGAGTTTGATTTGGAATTTGTAAATTTCACAGTAAATCAAAAGATCAACTATTGGAGATTTCCTTTTGAGTGTTATGGTTGTCATGATGTGGGACATCTCTAGGCACAATGTAGTAGATCTCTAGTGCATTTTCCCCATTCTCAAAAGTTTTGAAAAGGAAAATAGAGACTCTAACATCGGATTATATTTCTGGGGAGGCAAGAGAAAATGTGGTTGGAGAGGAGCATTAACATCCTCAACACATCATCTCAGATCAAAATTTTGTAAAGTCCATATCTCAAGACGATTTTGGTAAGGTTCCTAGCCCTTCATTCCGTATCAACTATTTATCCAATAAGGACAAAGGGTCACCATTTTTTCCCTATACCCTTTCATCATCCATGCATAATTCCTCCTCGGACCAGGGTATTGAGTCCTCTTTGCATTCTCACGTGCCCAGAAAATATGAACACTCTATGAAGGGAAAGACATTTTATGTAGAGTCTGTTCACCAGAACTCTTTTAATCATGTCCCAATCATTCCATCTTCCTACTCTTCCTCTAGTGAGTAATCGGGTATCAAATTTGATTATTTGTTTCACTCAAAATTTAATCCATCCTCATGCGAGGAAGAAATTGTCGAGCTAGCCATGGATCTGGTTTTGAGGGGACATGCACGTAGGAAATCTAAAATTTCCTTAGCTCAATCACAGGCTATGAAATAATAAAGGTGTGGAAAAAAATCAACAATCATTGGGGACCCTAGAGAAGGGAAAGACAAACTCAAGGTTACACAATGAAAGTTCTATCTTACAATTCCTAGGGGTTAGGCAAATCCCACAAATACTATCCCTCAAGTGTCTATGTGATGTGGTTAATCATGAAGTGATTTTGCTTCAAGATACTATGTGTAGTGTGGTGCAGAAGAAAATGATTTTTTAATTCTTGGTTAAGGGGTTGGTCATTTTTCTCAAGTGATGTTGATGGATTATTGTAGTATACCAGATATAAAAAGTATGCAGAACATAAATAAAATGCTAGAAATGGAAGAATAACAACAATATAACCACAATAATCACCACAATAACATTGAAATGATATAAGAACAACAACAGAAATATCACTTTGATTCTGAGAGAAATGTTCATGGGCCTCTTCGAGGGGGAAATGATCCAGGTGGATATTAGTGGCCACCCACCTTTTCCAAATGGCTCAAAATGTCTTTCTGGCAATTTTGGCAATTTACTATTTTTAGCAGGTTTTAACTTCTGGGGCCATTTTGAGGGCCCAAATGAAGGTTTTTTGAGATCAAGGTTCACAATGATAGTCAAAGGCATAATTGAGCCCCCAAAATTAATCTCCTCAATGATACCTTTCCAACGAGCTATCACACGCCTAAAACGGAGATCGTATGCAAAAGTTACGACCCCGGGAAGTTGATCTACTCACTTACCCAAACGGGGCCCACATGACTTTTGGCACTTCATCTCCTAGGGTTAGGTTTTTAGATGTCTAGGACTTTTGGAATTCCTCTTTATTGTAAAAAGGCCTTTAGAGCCTCATTGCAATCATCTTCTTGCGAATGCGAGTAGCCGTCACATCTCTTCTCAGAGATAAGCTGCCACCATTCTAGCGAGTCTTCCACTCTGTATTTTTACAGTCTCTGTACATTTATTTCATAGAAATCATGTATTACTGTATATCTGAGTTTATGGTTTCACCTTTGATACATTTTTGTTATATTATTGAATATCTGCGATATCTCTGTGCATTTCTTTATTATATCTCCGATCTCATTTCGTGCCGAAAATAATCTGGATCAAGAAACCTCCAGTCGAGCAGAGCTCTATTACAATAATCTCCAAGATAGGGTTTTCATACCCTCGACTCCTATTTATACTAAATATGTCGATCAAAAGAAGCATCTAGAGGAAGATCCCTCTAGAAGCGAAAGCTTCTATTAGGTATTCTTACATTCGACTTATTCTATTTTATTGCAATGCCTTATTAATATTGACCTTTATTGCATATGAATATATTGTTCTACCTGTGTGCGGGTTAGGACCCTAACATGTACTCCATTAAAAACAACCTTGTCCTCAAGGCTTGAGATGTGGAAATTGTTGCAGAACGGTAGCTAGTTCCCAAGTGGAATCTGCTGGAGTTTTATCTTTACACTAGATTAACACTTCCTTGATGGTTCTCTGATGCAGGTGATGCTCACGCTGGTCTAAAACCACTTGTGTATGTAGCCAAATGGATCCTTCTTCGACTAACTCGGGAAGGTTGGTTTGAATTTGGCACTTAGTTCCGATCACCTTCTTTAAGAAGGAAACATGAAAAACATGATGTAGCTTCGAATGACTGGGCAAAGCTAACTGATAGGCCACTTGTCCCAGACACTTGAGAACTATATAAGGACCATAAAATTTGGGCGCTAGCTTCTGACAATGCTCGACCTTGAGGGAATTCTACTTGTAATGTTGCAATCGAAGAAACACCTGACAAATTGACGTTCAAAGCGACCTTGATCTGCTTGTTGCTTCATGCAATTATGTGCCATGACCAAATTCTCTTTGAGGGTACAGAGAATAACCTCTTGAACTGTAAGTGTTTGGTCAAATTTCTGGACCTTCGAGACAGCAGGTAAGTATGAGATAATTGAAGGTAGCTTTTGTCCATATACCGCTTCAAAAGGAGTCATGCATGTAGTTGTATGGTATGAAGTTTTGTACCACCATTCAGCTAGGGGTGACCATTGAGGCCACTAATTTTGCTTTCTGAGGAAAAACATCTCAAATATGTTTCCAAACACTTGTTGACAACTTATTTTTGACCATCAATCTGGGGATGATAAGTTGTATTGAGATGCAATTGGGTGCCTTATAGCTTGAGCAGTTCTTTCCAAAAATTGCTCGTGAAAGTTGGGTCATGATCAGAAACAATAGAGTGTGGCATGCCATGAAGCTTGAAGACCTGATCCATGAAAATTTGAGCCACCGTGGATGTTGTAAATAGGTGTCGAAGAGCGTAGAAATGAGCATACTTAGAGAGGCGATCAACAACCACCATGATGACTTATTTATTTCCCGATTTGGGTAAGCCTGTAATAAAATCCATAGAGATATACTTCCAAATAGCAGGTGGAATCGAGAGCGGTTGTAGTGTGCCTAGAGATTTGAGTGTTTCTCCGTTGTTGCATTGACACACATCACATTTGGCGACAAAATTATGAATGTGATGTTTCATACCATCCTAGAAAAAAGAACGTTTGAACCTATCATAGGTTTTGGTTAACCCAAAGTGCCCCGCTGTCAGTGTATCATTAAGCTCAGAAAGTAATGTGGATTTAAGATTTGATTGTTTACTTAAGTAGAAACAACCTTTGTATTAAATCTCGTAATGGAGCCAAGAGTACCCTGGGGGAGCTAGAGCACTGCACTGCAATTATTGGATCAACTGCGAACTTTTGGGATATTGTAGCCATTCTTGGCGAATGGCTTGGAGCCAATCCGGTACAATGAAGGAAAGAGAAAAAATGGATCCTTGATATTCATATTTATGGGAAAGTGCATCCGCAACCACATTTTATTTTTCTTTCTTGTAAATGATCTCATAATCATAACCAAATATCTTAGTCACCCATTTTTGTTTCTCCGGGGAGGAAATGCGTTGTTCTAGAAAATAGTTGAGGCTTTGATGGTATTTCTTAATTTGGAAGCATTTCCCCAATAGATAAGGGTGCCACAAATCAACAACATGTAGAATAGCCAACATTTCCTTTTCATAGATAAATTTTCCTAGATTTATTTCAGATAGTTGCTTGCTGGTAAAGGCCAAAGGCCAACCCTCTTGCATAAGGACATCACCAATTCCTTTCCTTGAAGCATCACATTCCAAGACAAAGGTCTTTGTGAAATCAGGAAGGGCCAGGACTGGAGTGGTGCACATGGCCATCTTCAAGGTTTGAAAATATTGAGAAGAAGTTGGAGTCCAAGTGAAAGAGTTTTTTTTAAGAGAGCAGTGAGAGGTGCTGCAATATTTCCATAATTTTTAACAAACTTGCGATAATATCTATTAAGCCCAGAAATCCACACAAGATTTTGAGAGTCTTTGGGTGAGGTCATTCTTGCATAGCTTCAATCTTTTTAGGATCCACCTTGATGCCGTCCTTGCAAACCAGATGACCCAAGTACTCTACTTCTGAGGCGCCAAAATCAAATGTAGACCATTTCAGGAAAAGTTAGTTCTGAGAGAGTATATGGAGAACTCGAACCACATGAGAAAGATGTTTTTTCTAGATCTTTCTATAGATGAGGATATCATCAAAGAAAACTAAGAAAAAATGATGGAGAAAAGGATGGAAGACATGATTCATGATGCTTTGGAAGGTGGAGGGGGCATTACACAAGCCAAAGGGCATGACCAAAAACTCATAGTGGCCCTCATAAGTTCTAAAGGAAGTCTTGGGAATGTCTGCCTCTTTCATATGTATCTAGTGGTAGCCCAAATGAAGATCAAGTTTAGTAAATAATTGGCGCCACTCAGTTCATCCAGGAGGTCATCAATGACAGGAATGGGAAATTTTTCTTTAATGGTAAGTTTGTTGAGGGCATGAAAATCAGGACACATTCTCCAAGAACATTCTTTCTTCATGAACATGACCATAGGATAAGAGTAGGGGCTCTTAATAGGGCATATAACGCATGCATTAAGGAGTTCTTGTACCATTTTCTCAATTTCATTTTTTTGGGAAAAGGGGTGACGATATAGACGGATATTGGGAGGAAGGCTTCCAGTACAAGGGGAATGGAATGATCATGAACACCATGTGAAGGAGGGAGTCTCCGGGGAGTGGAAAAGACCACTTGATGTTTAAAAAGGATGGCTTGGAGGTCTTGCAGCACCGAGGGTGTTTTTGTTGCTTGTATGGCATGGAGTTGGGAAATAAAACTAGAATGACCCTTTTTGAGCAACTTTTCCATGCGATGGGAACTAATGATCTCAGGTGAACCAACAATGATGCCTTGGAACTTATATTGGTGGCCCTCCTGGTCAAATTTCATGGTTAATTCCTTAAAATCCATGAGAATGGGACCCAAAGTCCTTAGACAGTCTACACCCAAAAAAAATTCACAACTTCCCATGTCGATAGCAAACATATGAGATTTCAGGTGGTAGTCACCAATTTGGAGATGCACATTTTCACAATGCCCTCCACATTTCGTGGATCCACCATTGGCAATCATGATTTGGAAATTATTGACGACATGGATGTAGCAATGATTTTCTTGGGCAATGCGACAATGAATAAAATTATGGGTGCTTCCACTATCAACCAAAATTATGACCTTCTGATGCTTGATGTAATCAATTAGCTTGAGGGTTTGGGGAGTGGAGAAGTCAGTGAGAGCATTGACGGAAATGACCGGTTCTACTTCGGGAGGGTCTAAGCGAGGGATTATGTCGGGGGTTTCAAGTGACTCAGACACAAGGGGAGTTTCAACATCCTCTTCTAAAATATCCTCAGAGATGGCCATAAAAATATTTTGTTCCTTACACTTGTGGCCCGGGAAATATTTTTCATCACAGTTATAACAAAGGCCTTTGAGTTGGTGTTCATCCATTTCATCCCTGGTCAATTTTTGGATCTTTAGTGGAGTGGAGGGAGTAGTGGGATTTACTGGTTTAGGGCGAGGGATAAAGGAGGATTTATGGTTTTGAGAAGATACAACTTGTTGTGCTTCTTTATCTCTTTTAGTAGCCTCCACCCAACTCTGAGTCTGATCCATGAGGACATTGGCCCGAATCTCATCCTTGAGGCCACTGATAAAACATTCTCGGAAAAAGGCATCAGACATGCCCTCTATCCGAAAATAAAGGCGCTCAAAGGAAGCTATAAAGTCTTCCACTATTCCTCATTGTTTCAACTTTTTCAAATGGCACATATGGTTGGTGTCAGTGTCAAAGCATTCATAAAGCTTTGCCGCAAAGTGTGTCTAAGAAATAAAATCTTGACGAGAAGTTTTTATCTATTGCCACCATTGCCAACATTCTTGATCTAGATGGAGAACACCATACCGGAGTTTGGCCAATTCATATGTAATGTCATATAAAGAGAAATAATGTTCCATTTGGGTCACCCAACTAGTGGGGTCCGAGCCATCAAATTTGGTCACATCCACCCATGGAATGTGTAGGTCACATTGAAAGTGATGGTTCTGAAAGTTATGGGAATGAGAGGAATGTTCATCTTCAGTATGTGGAGGTGAGGAAGAGGAAGGGTTATCTATAGGGATATGCAGTTTGGTGCAGAGTGCTAAAAAGACAGATTCAAGCTTGGTGGTGAGGTCTTGTTTGATTTCCTCCATTGAGGACTACATTGTTGTATTGATGGCAGAAACATTGGCACTAAGCTGCTTCACTTCTTGTTGGGTCTCGATGAGACTATATTTCAATGTGTTGAAGCAAGCTTCCAGGTCTTGGCTATCGGTGTGGGCCATGAGGATGGGGGAACTGAAAAGGGGTGGGCGGGGTCAAATTTTTTTCTGAAAAATGATATGTATGAATGTGATAAGGGAAAAGAGATGAATCCAATGTAATAGGTCTCAAACAATGGTGAAGCAATTTCCAGACTTTCTTTTTTTCTTTTTTTCTTTTTATTACACCTGTGGAGTTATACTCCGGTCTAAAGAATACTGTAGAGAGGAAATGTCCAAATTATTAACCAGAAATACATGTGTATTTACTTGGCAACTCGAACACAGTTGCGTGGAAATATATCTTGTTTATTTTAATTTTTTTGTGTTCGTGTCCCTAGGGTTAGGTATTAAAGGGTTCTACAGACAAGGGTTTTCCCTGTGCTATAACTCTCTGATATACATGCAGGGTCCAATAGTAGTACTCGACCCAATATCTCAGGGTGCTAACTAAGGAGGATAGACTGTACCCTTAGTTGTACTACCCGACTACCCAGGTACTAGAGAGTGTCTTCCTGAGTATTGTTCTTGATGGCACTATAGGAGTTAGGCGGCCGATCGGTTTATCTAAAGAGTTCTTCAGGAAATCTAGGCCGATCCATACACAGGTGTTGTCTAATGCGCTACCACTAGAAGGGGTACCAACAGGGGTTACAAGGGTGGCCAATAGATGTGCGCTTAAGAACCACTTGTATTTCCTGCGTGTATGAATCCCTCAACTGTGGGTTTATGCGCGTAACGACAGATCTTTGTGGCTTAAAGATGTTGGAATACGTCTCTACCCTAAAAACAAATTTACCCACAATTTCTACAAAGGAAAGTGCTCTCATACCACTTGTAGTATACTAGATATAAAAATAATGCAGAACATAAATAAAATGCTAGAAATTGCATAATAACAACAATATAACTAGAATAATCACCACAATAACACTGAAATGATATAAGAATAACAACAAAAATAACACTTTGATTCTGAGAGCAATTTTCACGAGCCTCTTCGAGGGGGAAACCTCTGTTCGAGAAGAGCTATATTACAATAATATCCAATCTAGGGTTCTCATACCCTCGACTCCCATTTATACTAAATATGTCTATCAAAAGAAGCATATAGATGAAGATCCTTCTAGAAGCAGAAGCTTTTATTAGGTCTTCTTACATTCGACTTATTCTATTTTATTCCAAGGCCTTATTAATATTGACCTTTATTACATCCGAATATATTGTTCTACCTATGTGCAAGGTAGGAACCTAACAATTATATATGGGTGTTTTAACAATGGTATGTCCTAAATTAAAGGTGCATAATTTGGATTTTCTACATTCCTATATTATTGTCCAAGCTTATTATACTTGGCTAAAATCTTCATTCAAAATATGAAATGTATATGGGTCGTATGTCAACAAAAGACCTTTCTGGGAAAATTTAACTGCTTCATATGTTGTTGATGTAGGAGACATAATTATAGGTGGTGATTTAAATTTCACTATGGAAGTCACCAAATTATGGGGCCAAAATCAACATCAAGACCCGCTAGAATATTATTTCTCACATTGGTTGGAATCTCATAATTTAATTGGCATGGTCCCAAGGAAGTTCTCTCACACTTGGACAAATGGGAGGAAAGGACAAATCTTGGTAGAAAAATGATTAGAGATTTTTTTTTTTTTTTTGAAAGGTTGTTGGAGAACATGTGGGATATTTCCATGAGGGTGGAAGTTTGAGGGTTATCCTATCATTTTCCAATCGTGTTGGAGATACCCAAAATTAGAACGTCTAAAAAGTTTTCAATGAAATTCAATAAGTATTGGTTAATGGAAGATGATTACAAAAAAATGGTTATCGACACATGGGTTCCTCTCATGGAGGATGCATGGAGGTGTTACTTATATCAATTGGAAGAGAACATTGGGAAAGTCGGGAAAGAGACAATACTTTGGGAAAAAGAGTATATTAAAAATAAATTAGTAGAGATAGTTGAAGTCGAGGCTAATCTAGGTAGACTATTGATTGATAGAGAACTAGGTTCCCTTTCAAAGGAAGAGGCATCACTTAAGGGTATAATGATAAAAAAACATGATCTCTTAAAGAAAGAGCAATGAATATGGGAACTACGAACTACAATAGTTTAGGTACAGAAAGGAGACAACAATACCAAATGTTTTCATAAATTTTTGAGCTTCCATAGAGCCACAAAATCCAGTTGGGAAATAAAGGATGTGCATGGTTAGAAGGTGTTGGGTCAATAAAATATAGAAGAGGAATGTAGAGTATAACTTTAAAAAGTTTTTCAAGAACCAGTTGGCTACCCTATTGCCGAAATTTTGAAGGTTATTTCTTTCTTTCCTTTTCATATTACCTTAGAAATGAACAATGCCTTGAAATGATAAATATCAGAGAAGGAACGTCATGAATGATGTAAGAGTCTAGGTCTTGATGGTTTAACGATTTTATTTTACTTAAGCTTCTTTGACTCGATTAATATGGACCATATGAAGGTGGCTAATGAATCTAAAATTTAGGGAAGGGTCAATAGTTCTCTCAACTCTACCTTTTTATCTTTGATCCCTAAAAATCCTTCTTCATTGTCCTTTGAAGACATTCAACCTACCTGTTGCTGCAACCTCATTTATAAAATTTTAAAAAACATTATCGCAAACAAGTTAAAACATCTCTTTGATCTAGTTTTATCTCCGAAGAAAAATATGGTTTCCTCTTTAACCATCAAATTCATGATGTCTTTTCCATATCTCAAGAAGTGTTGCACTTCATTAAGTAAAACAAAATCCCCTCCTTTTTAATGAAACTTGATCTCTCTAAATAGTACGATAGAGTAAGATAGAATTTTATTAGACTTTATCTGATACAATTGGGGATGAAACTTGAAACTATTAATTAGATAGTTGATCCATATTTTATGAGAAGAATGAAATGAATACATATTATTAACAGATTCTTAACACAAAATAACAGAGATATAGTAAAACTGCTTTTCTATTCAATAATGAAATAAGTTGATGTAAAGTGCAGCAGAAACAAGCTTGTTGGAATGGCGGTGGCTTATCTCTGAGAAGAGATATGACAGCTACGCTCATTCGCAAGAAGATGATTACAATGAGGCTTTGAAGGCCTTTTACAATAAAAAGGAATGCCAAAAACCCTAGACATCCAAAAACCTAACCCTAGGAGATGAAGTGCCAAAAGTCACATGGGCCCCGTTTGGGTAAGTTAGTACATTTACTTCCCGGGGTCATAACTTTTGCATATGATCTCTATTTTAGGTGTATGATAGCCCATTGGAAAGGTATCGGTGAGGAGATTCATTTTGGGGCCTCAATTATTTCGTAGGTTATTATTGAGAATCTCGATCCTCAAAAACCTTCATTTAGGCCCTCAAAATGGCCCCGAAAGTGAAAACTACTAAAAATAGTAAATTGCCAAAATTGCCAGAAAACTGTTTTGAGCCAGTTGGAAAAGGTGGGTGGCCACCGATATCCATATATATCAATCCTCCCTCCTTAGGAAAAAATGGTCTCCATTGCGTTGAGTTTCCCCATCAGATGACGAAATTTCTGCTAAATTTGGCCCCGAGTGAGCGACCTGCCTTGGTGCAGGAGTTGTTCTTCTTTCACCACTCGATAAAGCCGGATCCTTTGTTGTCGAGTTCCCTTGATATGTGTCTCCACAATCTGATTGCTAGATTCCTATTGGATGCAGTTGGGGTTGAGCTCTATTGGTGTCAGTTGTTCTGCTACGTCTAAGGTGTCTGATAATGGTGGGAAATAAGGATGAAGGAGATCCATGTTGAACACTGGGTGTAGGCCAAGGAAAGGAGGAATGTTGATCTCAAAATAATTATCGCCCATGGCCTTGGTGATGGTGTATGACCCATAATGGAGTGGTAGAAGATTTCAATGGGGTCCTGTAAGGCACTCTTTCTGCAGGTGCAACCAAACTTTGTCTCCCACCTGAAACTTATGTGGCACCCGATGTTAATCATGGCACTATTTGTACTTATCATTGGACTTCTGTAGGATATCCTGAACCTATTAGTGGATGTGGTGGATCTTCTCAATGAACCAGGTGGCTTTGTCATCTTCAGTTGGAACAGGAGATGACTCGGTCGAGGTGACCGCAAGGGGAAGTGCAACATCTATGGGACGCAATGGTTGGAATACCAACCCCACCTGAAAGGGGTTGTGGCTGGTTGAGTTATGTTGGACATAGGTAAGGTTCTCATCCCATGTGCGAGGGTGCTTTGAATTATACATGCGAAGGATATGCACGACCATTTGATTTAAAACCTCAGTTTTCCATCTATCTAGGGGTGGAAGTCCGTGTATTTGTTTAGCTTGGTGTCCAGCACTGATGAGAGGCTCGACCAGAATGTGCTGATAAATCGACTGTCCCTATATGAGACAATGGTTTGTTGGATTCCAAAATGTACTCAGACCCGTTCAAAGAAGAACTTGGCAGTGGCCTCTGCTGTGATTCTCTTCTTGCAGGCAACCAAAATCACCATCTTAGAAAAGTGGTCAACAACCACAAAAACACAGTCATTTACCCGCTTGGTGGACGAGAGGTCCAACATGTAGTCCATTGAGGTGGATTCTCATGGCCTGTCAGGAGTAGGAAGAGGGGTGTACAGTCCCTATTTCTTAGTGGTTGGTTTGGAAATAGCTCAGACAGTGCAGGACCTGATATACTTGTTGACCTCCTGTTGGAGTTTCAACTAGTAGAAATGTTTATGTAGCATCGCCACTGTCTTTACGATGTTGAAGTGTCCTGCCACCCAAATGTAGTGGGATTCTCAGATAATCTTCGCTCACTTTCTCGATGGAACACAAATATGGCCCATATGACACAACAACCCATCCTGAAGATAGAAATTATCGACAACTATGTTTACACCCAACATTTGGTAGGTGGTGGCGAATTCCAGGTTTGTCTCATAGAATTGGGGCCATCCAGACGTCTCATGGCTGGAAGAGTCTAGCACCGTGGTGAGTGTTGCAACTGTTGGTCTGCTGAGGCAATCAATGATGTGATTGGTGCTTCCTGTTTTATACTTGATGTTGAGGTGGAATTGCTGCAAGTATGTGGACAACTTTTGATGGCGGTCATTCTCCAATTTTCCTTCTATCTGCATAAATTGCAGTGGCTTATGATCAATGTGGATGACTATCTCCTTCCAAATAATTTAATGTCTCCACTAGATTCATGCTTACAAAATGGAGTACATTTCTTTTTTGTAAGTAGGATACTTACGGACAACATCAAATAGTGTTTCACTATGATAGGCCATGGGTTGGTCGTGTTGAGTGAGAACGACGCCCACTGCATAGTTTGAAGCATCTATCTCGATCTCAAAGGGATGTTGTAGGTTTGGTAGTGAATGTACTAGGGATGAGCACAAGTGTTGCTTCAAATCATCGAACGCTTGTTGTTGGGACGAACCCCATGCAAATTTTTCCTTACCACCACCCCTGGTGATTTGGCTGAGGGCCCATGCAATATGGGAGAATCCCAACACAAACTTGTGGTAGAAATTGGAAAGGCCCAAGAAGCTTCGAAGCTCAGTGAGTGTGGTTGCAGCTGGCCAGTCATGGATGACTTGGGTCTTGGCTGGATCCACATGTACACCATGTTGATCAATGATGTAGCCTAGGTAATGGACCCTTTCCATGCCAAAGGAGCATTTTTCCAATTTGGTGTATAGCTTGTGCTGCCACATGGTGTGCAGAACCTGTTGAATATGATGCAAGTGTTCAGCCCAAGTCTTGCTGTAAATGAGAATGTCATCCAGATACACCACTACAAAATTATTGGTGAATGGTCACAAGATATAATCCATCATCCTCATGAAAGTGGCTAGAGAATTTGTCAAACCAAAGGGCATGACCAACCATTAAAAAATGCCTTTCTTTGACTTGAAGGTAGTCTTCCATACATCTGTCTGTTCTATTGGGACCTGGTGGTAGCCAGACTTTAGATCAATCTTACTGAAGTATTTATCCCCCGTGAGTTGATCAAGGATGTCATCGATTCGGGGAATCAGGTACCAGTTTCTGACTGTGATTTTATTCAGAGCCCGGTAATCAATGCAGAGTCGCCAGGTTCCATATTTCTTCTGTACCAGCATGATTGGGCTCCCACAAGGTGATGAGTTGGGATGGATGTTCCCCTTGTAGAGCATTTCTTCGATTTGTCGTTTGATCTCCTCATTCTCTAACATAGAGTGACGATAGAATAACCCATTGGGAAGCGGTGCACCGGGGGTCATATCAATGGGGTTCTTGACCTGGCAGTGCAATGGTACCTCAGTAGGTGAGGAGAAGATATCTGAGTATTCTTCCATGACCTTATCTACTTTCTTTTTTTGTGTGGAGAGGTGAAACGCAGAGACCCTGAATGTGGCTGTGATCTTTCGCTTATTCTGAGAGTGAATCACGAAGAAGACAAAATTCCCCGTCTGAGAGATGACCTTCATGCATTTCTTAGTAGAGATAAAGGAAATAGCACTAGGTGGGACTACCTCAGGTATCCTGTACAATTTCCTGTTCAAAGTCATAATAACACTATGATGCCTAAACTCATTTACAACATGACATTTCCATAAATAAGGTTGTCCCAAAATAACATCACAAACTTTTAGAGGAGAAACATCACACAATACCTCATCTTTGAAGGGCTTGATGCCGTATGATAGTCGACACTGTTGGCTGATGCGAAGATTGCTTCCTTGGCGGAGCCATCCAATGCTATAGGGTTGTGGGTGAGGAATTTTGGGTAGGGCCAGTTTCTTGATGACCTTTGTAGAGATGAGATTCTTCTGGCTACCACTATCAACGATGAAGTGCAACGGGGTGCATTTTACCCACATTTGTGAATGGAAGAGGCTCTCTCCTTCTTCTGGCTCATCTGGTTCACCAAGATAGATCTTGGTGGTAGCAACGGTGGCACTAGGTTCCACATCAATGATCTATCTTCCCCTTTCTGGTTCTATCTCAGATTCATAATCCACATCTGATTCAGAGGCTTTCACTTCCGCCACTAGCGACTGCTTTGAGTGACAATGAACAATGTTATGCCAAGGGATCTTATGGAAGTCTTACTACTTCCTGGTATCCTTCTTTGTCTTTCCAGTGTCCTTCTTCGCTTGCGGCTTGGACTGGTTGTTTTGATACTGTCCATATTTTCTTTGTCCTTTTTTATATGGGTTGGGGCCACCCTTCCCTAGATTTTGTTGTGAGGGGTTCCCAGACCCAAATTTCCGCATCTTTTTGTTTGAGCTTCTGCTCGATTTTGATGGCATATCGATAGGCCACGCCCAAGGATGAGATGTCTAGAAATTCCATTTCAGTCTAGATGTCTCTATGAAGAGCACCACGATACTTGAGCATTATATGTCGCTCCGAATCTTTGATACCCATCTTGGTGCGCAAGGTATGGAATATATTTGTGAAATCTGACACTGCTTGGTCTCTTTCTTGCCGTAGTGTGGTCCATTTGGTATATAAGTCATCATAACTTCCAACAGGGTAGTATTGTTCCTTAATAGCATCCCTGAAGGAATCCCAGGTGGATGTGACTATAAATAATGAGGGTTCCTCTATTTCCTTTTTCTCACAGAATGTTTCCCACCAATCTTTGACATGGGGGATGACTTTGAGGAGTGCCAAAGTAATCTTTTCTCTATTCAAGAAGTTATGGACAGGAAAATACCCTTCTAGCAGATTCAGCCACTTGTCTATAGCATATGTGTCTATCTGACCTTCAAATATAGGAATATCAAAGTTTATTTGTACCTTGAAGGGGGTCGCACCTCCGCTCGAAGAAGATGCATCGTCTGTTGATAGCCTCCGAAGGATTTGTGTGAAACTATCCATCATCTCGTTCCTCTGTTGCATGAGGGCTTCCTCAATCAATAGTTTGAAAGGATCTCGTGTCCCTTCATATTTATTTTCTCCTACCATGAGAGTTCTCTTTGGCATGCGATACATTTTGTCCTCAAGAGAAACAAGCTCAAGACCCAACTCTTTGTACTCTAACCTCGTTGGGGACATGTATTAAGACGACAAGGAGAAGACCGCTCTGATACCACTGATCCAGATTTTATGAGAAGAATGAAATGAATGTAGATTATTAACAGATTCTTAACACAAAATAACAGAGATACAGTAAAACTGGTTTTCTATTCAATAATTAAATAAGCTGAATATGTAAAGTACAACGAAAACAAGCTTGCTGGAATGGTGGCGGCTTATCTCTAAGAAGAGATGTGACGGCTGCGCTCATTCACAAGAAGATGATTACAATGAGGCTCTAAAGGACTTTTACAATAAACAGGAATTTAAAAAACCCTAGACATCCAAAAACCCAATACTAGGAGATGAAGTGCCAAAATTCATGTGGGCCCCATTTGGGTAAGTTAGTACATTAACTTCCTGGGGTCGTAACTTTTGCATACGATCTCTGTTTTAGGCGTATGATAGCCCGTTGGAAAGGTATAGTTGAGGAGATTAATTTTGGAGCCTCAATCATGCCCTAAGATACCATTGAGAAGCTTTATCCATAAAAACCTTCATTTAGGCCCTCAAAATGGCCCCGGAAGTGAAAACTGCTAATAATAGTAAATTGCCAAAATTATCAGAAAACTATTTTGAGCCAGTTGGAAAAGGTGGGTGGCCATCAATATCCATATGGATAAATAGTGGGTGTGTTGAATCCCATTATTTTGTTTTCCTAGTCATTGGAATCCCTTCTTCACCCTTTCACTCATTAAGAGGACATATAAAGGGATGTCATCTTTCCCCCTTACCATTCTCACTTGTTGTAGAATGATCTAGGTGGATATTGGTGGCTACCCACCTATTCCAACTGGCTCATCTTGACCATTTTTAATTCAATACATTTCTCTGTAATGATGACATTTGTTTGAAATTGTGAGTTATGCACTTATGGGGATGTCCTGAAGCACTACACAACATAACGGTGGATGATGGTGGCTTCCCACCTATTCCAACTAGCTTATTTTGGAATTTCTCATATTCATACATTTTTCTGTACTTCTAGGGTCATTTTAGGGCTATAACTGGTGTTTTTTTTTGGCTTTCCATAGTCAAGCTATATATGGAGTCAAATTTTGATGGAGTAATGTTTAGTTCTCAAAACGACCTTTCCAATGGACTATCACACACCTAAAATGGAGGTCATATACAAAAGTTATGACCCCAGGAAGTTGAGGTACCAACTTACCAATTGGGGCCCACATAACTTTTAGTGTTTCATCTCATAGGGTAAGGTTTTGGATTTCTAGGGTTTTGGAATTCATGAGTAATTTTAAAAAGGCCTTTGGAGCCTCATTTTAATCGTTATGCTCATACACATATGCATAGAATCTACATCTCTTCTGAGAGATAGATACCAGAATTCACGAAAGTTGTTTCAATTATATAGTTTTACAGTTTCAACCTATTTTATTTATTCAATAGAATTTATTATTCACTGGATACATGTTGTTGTTCTCTGCATCTATGTCTTATGGTATTCAACCTGTTACTCATTTATTTCCTCTCATAAATCTCGATCAGTGGTATCAAAGTGGTTTTCTCTTCATTTGTTTTTATTTGTGCATGTCCCAGATAAGATCTGGGTACAAGAAGCTGGGACTAGAACCAGTCGATCCTTTGCAATATCGGCTATGCCGAACCCTAACAAAAATCACGGGGGACGAGAAGAAATATGATGGAGAAGGAGATCCTTTTAAAATGTTTCTCAAGGAAGCCCTTGTGTGACAAAGGAATGAGATGATGGACAAATTTTCACAGATCCTTCAATGATTACCCACAGGAGATGCATCTTCATCAATTGACCATGAAAACCCCTTAAAGGTACAAGTAAATTTTTATATTCCATTATTTGAAGGACTGGTAGATGCATATTTTGTAAATAAATGGTTCAATATACTTGAAGGGTATTTTTCCGTCCACAATTTTTTCGATAGGGAAAAGATTACTTTTCCACTCCTCAAGTGTTACATTTTGCAGCATTGACAGTCATTCTCCAATGAGAGGCCATATGGGCCACCCTGAGGCTAGCCAGGGAGATTTGGGGAATCAACCAGTCTTGCGAGGTATTGACAAAATCTAGGGGGAACATACAACCTCTGTGAGTCAAACCAAAAGTCAGGACGAACGAGATGCTATGTGAGTCTAATGCAAAAGTTAGGGGGGAACATACAACCTCTGTGAGCATCGACAGTCTATTGCAAAAGTCAAGGGGAATGCACAACCTCTGTGAGCATAGACAGACTAGTGCAAAATTCAAGGGGACCATACAACCTCTGTGAACCTAGTCAAACCTTGTGAGCCATGAGCAAAAGTCAAGGCATCTAGCAAAAGTTAGGTTGAATATAAAATTACTATGAGCTAGAAACAAATGATATTCTCAATATTGCAAATGATATAAATGTATTGATCTAGTGTGTTGGCACATGTAACATTATCCACCATGAAGAGAATTTTGAATTGCCTTGTAAAGAGTCAAGTTGTAATGGAAGTCCTAAGTCTAGTTCTATTTTAGAACTAAAGTGTAATGTTGAGTTGTAATTGAAGTCTTAAGTCTAGTTCTATTTTATAACTATAGTGTACTGTTGAGTTGCAACTGAAGTCTTAATTCTAGTTCTAATTTAGAACTAAAGTGTAATGTGGAGTTGCAACTGAAGTCTTAAGTCTAGTTCTATTTTATAACTAAAGTAAACCAGTCTCAGGTCTAGTTATAAGTTTGAACTAAAGTATGAAGTTGAATCATGATTAAAGCATAAAAACATGTTACTATTTCAAGACTCTCCTCTTCCCCTCTTCAGCTTATATAAGTAGAGGTCAAACCCTCTCTTCAACACACTTTTGAGATGCAGGTTAAGGGAGAAGAAATAGAGGCAGACATCAGTGATAAAGAGGCAACATACAAAAACAACATATTAGTGCTCTATATCAATAATAGAAGCAACATATTAGAGGTGTATTTCAGCAAGGTCTCTTAGGTCTTTGTCAGGTCAAAGTCATATTGGAAAGATCTTTAAGATCACAACATTCATGGTGGATATTTGTAAGTGATCTTACATTATTAATGCAATAAATGAAGATCGTTTGTTCGCATTTTTTTATCTCAGTATAGGGTTTCCCCAGGGTATATGTGTTTTTCATGTGCATTCTTACTCATCTACATAGTTATTGCTATTCGATTATGATTTGGTATTGTTGAAGTGCATTAAGTGGAATCAAAGTGTTGAAGAAAATAAAATAATTAATCCACATAAGAAATCAAGCTCATAATTTAACATGGTATCATAGCTTAGGGTGTGTTAAATGTGTTGAAGTGCAGCCATAGGTACACACAAATCCAATCTAGCTTGATTAAGTTTCTAGTGTGAGGTCCATGGCATCCTCCATTTCAGTCAGGGCCGAGAATAGGCTTGAAGGAGCTACCAACTTCAATGTGTGGAAGCTCCAAATAACAAATATGTTGCAAGAGAATGATCTTGAGTAGTATATGACCACAGTGGTGGAGGAACCCACAAATAATGTAGGAAGAGAAGCCTTCAATAAGTCTCAAGAAAAGGCCAAGCGAATCATCTTTGACTCAGTCAAAGACAGTATAATGGTTGCAATGACTTCATTAATGATTGCCAAGGACTGTATGGATACCTTGGTGAATCTGTATGACAAACATGCTCCAAGTAAGAAGATGACACTTAAGCACAAGATTAATTATTTGAATATGGATAGAGGTGAATTAGTGGCATCTTTTCGTTCCAAGATAGCCCAGATCAGAGATCATCTTTTTGTCACAGGGGTGACAGTGGGCGATGATTATTTAGTGCAGGCCATTTTTGGCGGTCTTCCTTCTTCATGGGAGACCTTCTTATCTAATCTAAGTGGGAGAGATATTCAGCCCACATTTGAGAGGTTATGGCATGATTTTCTCCTGGAAGAGAGTCACACAGCTACCAGGAATGAGCCAACGAAAGAAGAGCACTCATCTTTAGCATAAAGATTCAAGGGAAAGAAGAAAAGCAATTTCCAGAAAGGCTCTCAGTGGAAGACAAACACCAAAGGTACATTCAAAGGCAAGAATATTGATAAATCTAATATTAAATGATTTAGTTGTAATAAGTTGGTTCATGTTGCTAAATATTGTTGGTTTAGAAAGAAATATCCAAGGAGAGGGAAACATCATGCCTCAACTGTTGAGGATGATGAATCCAAAAGAAATCAGAAAAGTCCTTCTAATGAGAAAGAAAATAGAAAAGAATATTACTTGGTTTCTTCCTTATCCAGTTTGGTTTCCATGGGGTTGAAAACTTGGTTAGTAGATAGTGGTGCATCAAAGCGCATGAAAGGGTACAAGGATATCATCTCATATTTCAAGAAAAAATATTTTGCAGAGCAGGTTGAGCTTGGGGATGACAAATGTTACAATATAGAGGGAGTAGGCTCTATTTCCTTCAGATTGGAATCTGGGGCTAGACTTCATGTTGATGAAGTATTATATGTTCCAGGGATCAAGAAGAATCTACTATCAGTTGCAACCCTTGACGACAAGGGATATTGGGTAATATTCAAGGATAGGAAGGAACTACTATGGGATAAAGGTATCCACTTAAGTACAACATAACCCATTGGAACTCATAGTGGAGGACTATACATCATGTCAGGACAGTCAGTCCAGGAATTGTCTCATGATGCGACTAACTCCAGTGAGTTGTGGCACATAAGACTTGGACATGTTCATTACACATATCTTCCAGATTTACATAACATGTTATGTGGCATGTCCTCTATTTCTCTTAGTAAAAATGAAATTTGTAAGGGATGCATGCTAGGTAAAAATATAAAGAAAGCATTTCCTAGTAGTGACAACAGAGCTCAGGGCATGTTAGATATGGTTCATTTTGATGTATGTGGTCCCATGTCATCTCCCTCTCTCAGTGGTTGTTTGTATTATGTCATTTCTATTGATGATTACTCAAGAAAATGTTGGATATATTTTCTTAAAGAAAAAAGTGACACATTTGATAAATTCAAAGAGTATAAAGACTTTATTGAAAAGCAGACAGGGAAACAGATCATAATCCTTAGAATAAACAATGGAGGAGAGTTTGAATCTCTTCAGTTTGAGGATTTCTACAAGTCAGCATGAATCAAGAGACAATTGACCGTGCCATATAACCCTCAACAAAATGGAGTTGCTGAGAGGAAAAATAGGAGAATTTGTGAGGCAATGAAAACAATGATGTTTGACCAGGATCTACCAAATTCTTTATGGGAAAAATCTACCTCCACTACTATGTGTATTCAGAACATGTATCCACATGATATCTTGAAGGACAAGACTATTGAAGAGGTCTTCTCATGGATCAAACATGAAGTAGGGAATATAAGGATATTTGGGTGTCGTGTGTATATTCATGTCCCTAAGGAAAAGAGGATAAAGATGGAACCCTTAGGCAAGAAAATGGGTTTTTGTGGGGTACAGTGAGAACTCCAAGGCTTACATAATTTATGTACAAGGTCAGAGGAAAATAGAGGTAAGAAGAGATGTGACTTTCCATGAGGAAGCCACATTTAAGAAATCCAGAGAGCTTCAACAACAATCAGAAGCAATTCAACCAGCTTCACCCTCTTCTAAAAATGAAGAGTCGGATGATCAAAGGGAGGAACCTCATGAAGGGCCAAGTAATGATCCCATAGAACCTGCTGAAGTGTTAGAAAGGACTTTTGAAGAACCTCCAGCCAAAAGGAAACCAGGGTGGCTTAAATAAATAGTGAATGAAGTAGAAAACATAGCTTCTCCCAAAGGAACTTTCAGGGAAAGGAGGAGGCCTCATAAGTTTGGAAGCTATGTTGCATTGATGAGAAACATTAGTGATTTTGAACATTCTTCATTTGAATAATAAGATAAATTACAAGTATGGAAGGATTCCATGTTTGAGGAATACATGTCTATTATAAAGAACAATGTTTGGGACATTGTGCCAAGGCCAAAAGACAAATCAATGGTTTCTTCCAAATGCATCTATAAGCTCAAACATGCAACTGATGGAAGTGTGTAAAAGTTCAAAGAAATATTTGTATACAGAGGTTTCACTCAGAAAGAAGAAATCTACTACGAAGATAATTTTTCCCCTGTAGCCACGTATACCTCCATTCGAACTATTATTTCTTTAGCTCCCATTCTTGGTTGGAAGCTACATCAGATGGATGTAAAAACAACATTCTTGAATGGAAGGATTGGATAGGAGGTCTTTGGAGAACAACCATATGGTTTTGTACTACATAACAAAGGCACACATATATGAAATCTAAGGAAGGAATTGTATGGTCTTAAGAAGGCTCTCAGAGTTTGGTATGACAGGATTGATGGATTTCTTAAAATCCTGTGATTTCATAAAAGTGATGTTGATGGAAATATGTACTTGAAGGTAAGAAGTAACTGACTTGTTATACTAATACTATATGTTGATGATATCTTTCTCACATCAGATGAATGGATAATAGCTTGGTGTAAGAGGGAGCTAACCTCATAATTCAATATGAAAGACCTATGATTGATGCATTACTTCCTAGGATTGGGAGTATGGAAAAGACATGGCGAGATATTTATGGCACAAGGAAAATACACAGTGGATATACTAAAGAGGCTTGGTATGATGGATTGCAAATCCATGTCTACTTCGATGGTTACCATCCTGAGGAAGCTGCATGATTCTGATACAGGTTCAGATTTGGTGGATCCCACCATGTATAGGCAACTGATTAGATCATTGATGTACACGATCCACACTAGGCCAGATATATGCTATGTAGTGATTGCAATGAGTCAGTTCATGACTAAACCGAGGCAGAGGCACTAGGTGGAAACAAAGCACATATTGAGATATCTTAGAGGGACCATTACTTATGGTCTGATATATACATTCAATGGTGGTTTATTTCTACATGGGTATGCAGAGGGTGACTAGGTGGGAAGCCCAGTGGATCGAAAGAGTACATCTGGATAATGCTTCATTTTAGGATCCGATATGATCTCTTGGTCAAGAAGAAAGTAGGGATCCATTGCACATAGTACAATAGAGGTTGAGTACATTGTAGCAAGTGATGCTAGCAAGGAAGCAATATGGATCAGAAAATTGGTTTCTGGGTTGTTTGGTGACAAGCCTGAGATGACAGTGGTTCACTGTGATAATCAAAGTTGCATAAAATTGATAGAGAACCCAGTATTTCACGACAGTTCAAAACATATTGACATGAGGTTGTCCCCCATGTTAAGGACTGGTGGGATACGTACTCTCAGAAAAGGGCCATAGAGGAATCTGCAATATTTTTTATCATCCCCACCTGGGATTCCTTCAAGAATTCCATTAAATAACAATACTACCTTGTTGGAAGCTATGAGGAACAATACACAATATGGACCACACTACATCAAGAAAGAGACCAGAAAGTACCATATTTCACTAATATTTTCCATACTTTGCACTCCAATTTGGATATCAAAGACTCTGAATGACATTTGGTGATCAAATACCATAACTGTATGAACATATACATTAAAAACAAAAGGATTTTCCAGACATCGCATCATTAGGTACAAATTATAGATATGCTATCAAGATCGAGCATAAATTTAAGTAGAAGAGGTGAAATTTTGGATATGCAAATTCCTCATAGCCAAAGCGGGGAAATGATGGTCTCAACCCACCAAATAAGGGATAGAGAAAATATGGCCACTCTCAATAAAAATATTACAAGATGTAACCTCAGAAGGGTAATGAGAAGTCGAAGAAAGACACAGGAAAGTGGTGTGAATACCATAAAAGTCGTTGGAATAACACTGAAGAATGTCTCTCCAATAAGTCACTATTGACCGAGAAAAAAGCTTTCGAGTAAGAGGCAGATTCTAACTCTGAATTAAATATAGAAAGTAGTAAGAAGATAATTGATGTCAAACCCAGTGCCACTGTCACTACAACCAAATTCCATCCAAGAAAGCTAGAAGAACTAGAGGAAGGGGAATGCCTCTTTCACTTAGAGATGTGGGTAAATGGGACTCCTCTACATTTCATTGTCGATAGTGACAATCAAAAGAACCTGATCTCAGTAGAGGTAATAAAGTGGCTGGACCTGTCGATAACCATGCACCTGCAACCCCACACCATCATTTGGCTTCGCCACGGATGGTATCTCCATGTCACCAATAGTGTTGTCTTCCTTACAACATCAAGCCCTTGAAAGACGAGGTATTGTGTGATATTGCTCTCCTTGAAGTTTTTGATGTTATTTTAGGCCAATTATATTTTTGGAAGCAACATGTTGTGTAAGATTCTAGACCATGCAGTGTTATTATTACTTTCAATATAAAATTGTACAGGATACCAGAGGTAGTGCCACCCACCGCTATTTATTTAATCTCTGCTAATCAATGTAGTAAGGTCATTTAAAAATATGGGAAGTTTGTCTTGTTTGTGATCCATGTTAGCAGTGAGAAGAAGGTCATTGCCACATCCATGACCTCTACATAGATCCTCTCTTTGCAGTAGAAGAAAGTGGACAGGATCGTGGAGTAGTACAAAGACATCTTCTCCTCACCCACCAGGGTACTGACGCACGGGAAAATCAAGCATCGAATTGATATAACCCTTGGTGCACCACTTCCTAATGAACCAATCTATCGTCGTTCATTGATGGAAAATGATGAAATCAAGAACCGGATCCAAGAGTTGCTTCAAAAGGGGAACATCCGACCCAACTCCTCCCCTTGTGAAAGCTCGATTGTGATGATGCAGAATAAATATGGGATCTGATGGCTCTGCATTGATTACAAAGCATTAAACAAAATCACAGTCAGGAACCGGTACCCAATTCCATGAATTGATCACATTCTTGACCAAATCAAGGGGGAAAATATATTCAATAATATTGACCTAAAGTTTGGCTACCACCATGTTCCCATCGAACCAACTGATGTATGGAAGATAACTTTCAAATATAAAGAAGGTCTCTTCTAATCTCTGGTCATGTCATTTGGCTTAACAAATGCACCAAAAAATTTCATGAGATTGATGGATGATGTAATAATACTCTTCACCAACTCTTTCATGGTGGTATATATGGATGAAATACTCATCTTCAACATAACTTGGGAGGAGCACATGCAACATATTCAACAAGTTTTGGGCACTTTGCGACAACACAAGCTATATGCCAACTTGGGAAAATTCTCCTTTGGAATGAACAAGGTCCAATAATTGGGCTACATTGTTAATGAGCATGGGGTACATGTGGATCCAGCTAAGATCCAATTCATTTGTAATTTGTCAGCCCCAACCACACTAACCGATATTCATAGCTTCTTGGTACTTTCCAAATTCTATTGAAGGTTCATGTTGGGATTCTCCCATATTGCATGGACCCTCATCCAAGTAACAAAGGGTGGTGGCAAGGAAAATTCTGCATGGGGGCACACAAAACAAAAGACATTTGATGATCTGAAGAATCGTTTGTGCTCAGATCTAGTACTGTCCTTACTCGATCTACAACAATTGTTTGAGATTAAGACTGATGCCTCTGACTTCGTTGTAGGTGTAGTTCTCACTCAACACAATCATCTTGTAGAATACCATAGTGAGACACTCTCATATACTGTCCAAAAATACACCACCTAAGAAAAATAAATGTATTCCATTGTGCAACCCTGTCGTCAATGGAAACATTACATTCTGGGAAAGGAGATAATCATCCACACTGATCACAAGCCTCTGCAGTGCATGCAGACATAAGGGAAGTTTTAGAACGATCTCCATCAAAAGTGGTCCACATACCTATAGTAGTTCCATCTCAACATCAAGTATAAAATAGGGAGCACAAATAGTGTCGTTAAATGCCTCAATCAGTCTCCCATTGTTGCACTCACCACAGTGCTCCACTCCTATGGGCATCATGCATTTGAGTGGCCCCAACTTTATCTGCGTGACCCTGACTTCGCCACCACCTATAAACTCTTGGGTGACGATGTGAATGTCACTGATTTTCACATCTAGGATGGAATGTTGTGCCATCTAGGCCACCTCTGTGTTCCCACTATATAGCATGAAAATATTATTTTGGAGGTTCACGACAGTCGCATGGCAGCATATTTTGGCATGGAGAAAACTATGGTCGTTCTATAGAAACTTTTTTATTGGCCAAAACTTCAACAAGACATCAACAGGTATATCATATCTTTCACTACCTATTCCATTTACAAGCCGGCCATCAAGAAGAAAGGCTTATACACCCCTCCTCCTAATCAGGAGAGGCCTTGGGGATCCATCGATATACATTAAATGTTTGTCCTTCCGTCCACCAAGCACGACAATGATTGTGTTTTTGTGGTGGTTGATCAGTTTTTGAGGATGGCCATTAACACATCTTGTAAGAAGAGCATCACAACGAAAGATACTACCAATCTCTTCTTTGAACGGGTGTGGGTCCATTTTGGGATACCACAGACCATCACCTCAGATCGGGAAAACATGTTCCTCAACACATTTTGGTCTAGTCTCTGGTCATTGTTGAACACCAATCTCACTAAATCCACTGTTTTCCACTCCCAAACCGATGGCCAAACATAGTTCATCAATCACGTGATTGTGTACATCCTGCACATGTACAACTCTAAGTATATGCATACATGGGATGAGAGTCCTCCCTATGTTCAATACAACTACGATAGGGCTCTCCATAGATTCACCAACCATATCCCATTTCAAGTGGGGATGGGATTCCAACCCATAGGTCCCATTGATGTTTCATTACCTCTTGCAACCAGACAAGAAGAATCTTCCCATGTTCAATTTGAGGCTAACAAAGCCACCATATTCATTAAGTGGATTCAAAACATCCACTAGTAGGTCCATTAGATTTTGCAGAAAGTCAATGCTAAGAAAACATAGTTACCAACTTAACGAGAACTCTACAACGTTCTCTTTTTTTGGGGGGTGAAGTTTTTTACCCCTTTTTTAAAAACGATGTTACTGGTAGCACACCCCTCCATTTTTAGGTGGTTTTTTGATATTTTAAATTTTCTGATACATAAGGTTTCCACTTTGCTTTTTTAAATGCTCGTTTTTTTAATTTATTTTCAAATTGTTCAATTTTTTTTTCTTTTTTCTCAACCATGTTTTTTCATCTATTTTCAAACTTTTCTATTTTATTTTTATTCAATTGTGTTTTTAATCATATTTCCATTCTTCATCCAATGTTAAAAATGTTGTACACCATTTCTTTTTTTGAAATTAAGATTTTTCATATAAGTATCTGTCCTTAATTAAGTTATGGTTAGATACATTTTAAATATAATGGAAAATACCATTTTTCACAAACTTTTTTTACCTTCAATGCATAGAAAATAATTGTAGTTAAATAACCCTATTTTTAAATATTTAGCAAAAAAATATAATTAATTTTTTTTGGATCAATTAAAAACTAAAATAAATAAGAAAACAAATAAAATTTAAATTTAAAAAACAAAAACATTTTAAAAACAAATTTATAACAGAAAAAAACCATTGCAAAAAAACCTAAAAAGCTAATGAGGAAAAGAAAACCATAAAATTAGATATATAAAGTAAGAAAAATGAGAAAAAATTAAGAAAAAGGTAAAAAAAAAATGATAGCCCAAAAAAACTTTTAAAAGGTGAAAAACCCCCCCAAAAATAAAAACATATAAAAAAACAAATTAAAAAACTTAAAATAAAAATTGTAATACAAAATTTAAATAAAAATTAACAAAAATAAGTTGAAAAACCTTAAAACTAGAACAAAAAATTAAAATTTATATCAAAAACTTAAAAAAAAAAATTACAATTTTTTTTTATAAATATCTAAAACAAAAACATAAACATATTTTATAATATAACATTGTTATATTATAACATTGTTGTAATATAACATTGTTATATTATAACATTGTTGTAATATAACATTGTTGTAATATAACATAGTTATATTATAACAATGTTATAATATAACATTGTTATAATATAACAATGTTATATTATAACATAGTTACAGTACCAATGGGACTTGGGCTAGGCCCGCGGGGGGGTTGGGGTGATGTTGACCCACGGGTTATGGGCTAGGCCTGTGGGGGGCTGGGGTGACGTCGGGATTTAGGGCAGGCCAGGCCAGGCCCGTGGAGGGGCTGGGGCGATACTGGCCCATGGGCCCTGGGCCAGGCCCGCGGAGGGCTGGGGCGATGTCGGGCATCACCCCATCCCCTCCGTAGGTATGTCCCGCGTCCCATTGATATTATAACTATGTTATAATATAAGATTGTTATATCATAACAATGTTATAATATAACATTGTTATATTATAGCAGTGTTATAATATAACATGTTATAATATAACAATCTTATATTATAACATGGTTATATTATAACAATGTTATATTATAACATTTTTACATTATTAACATATTATCAAAGAAAACATTTAAATAAATTTGTAGCTTAGGTAATATTAGTGTTTTTTTTAATTTTTTTTATTTGAGATTTTTTTTTTTAATATTTTATTGAATTTTGATTATTTTTTAGTTTTTTTTCTAAGTTTATTTTTCTTCTTTTAAGTTTGAAGGGATTTTTTGCTCTTTTTTTAACAAAAAAACGTATTTTTGTTTTTCAAAATTATTGTTTTTCGGGGAAATTTTAATTTTTTTTTCATTTATTTCTAGTTTTTCTTTGTTTTTCACAATTTTGTTAGCTCATAAAATTTCTTAACTCATATGTTTAATATATGGTCAATATAACAATACTTTTAAGAAATTATTTATGTTTCATTCAATGTAACTTGTATTTACTGTTTTATTATTAAAAGTAAAAAAATATTCAAAAGTGGTGTTGAATTTTTTAAGTTGTGATATTTTCATGGCATTATGTATTTCCTTGTGCTTTGGGTGATAATAAAATTTAAAACATAAACATTTAAAGGTTTCTTTTATGATTTTGTTTACAGTAATGATGAGTTATTTTACCACATTATAAAAATGTGTCATTTTCATACCCCAATTTTAGAATGGGTGCTACCGGTAGCAGTACTTTTCAATCTGATGGTTGATTTTGAGGTTTTGGTTTTAATGGTACTAAGGGAAAGAAATACGATTTCAAACCATCTTAAAATTTAACGTTTTGAAAAGAAAAAAAAAATCAAAAACATCGTATTTGTTTTTAGGTGCTAATTTTAAGGTTTTTCTGAGCTACTGTCTAAGTTTTGAAGCCCATATTTGAAAAATGTTGTAATTTTGACCTCGTTTTAAAAAATGGTTTTACCGGTAGCACCACTTTTTGATTTCGGGGTTGATTTTGATGTTTTTTATGCAAAAATATGGGTTTTTTGGGCCAGAGTTCTCGTTTTGAGGTCGCAATTCTCATTAAGTTGGTAACTATGTTAGTACAAGAACGACCGTGATCAACACCAGGAACCACACTAGTTTCAGGTCGGAGACAAGGTCTAGTTACATTTGGAGAATGATCACCTTACAGGGCCCCATAGGAATATATTCCCACTTCACTATGGGCCTTACACTATCAACAATGTTGTGAGTAGCAATGATTTTGAGCTCAACACTTCACCCTCCCTTGGCTTGCACCCAATGTTCAATGTGGACCTCCTTTGTCCATATTTTCCACCATTATTCGACACCTCAGAGATCACATCACAATTGAGACCAACAAAGCTCAACCCTGACCACATGGAACAGGCATCCACCAACCAGATAGTGGACACACATGTCAAGGGCACTCGCTAGTAGAGGATCGAGATTTCTAGGGTTGTCAAGGTAGGCCAACTCCTGCACCAAGGAAAGTGTCTAACCCGGGGCTAAATTCAAAAGAAGTTTCCTCACCTGATGGGGGTACTTAATTCCATGGAGACCATGGATTCCTAAGGGGGGAGGACTGATCCAGGTGGATATTCGTGGCCACCAACCTATTCCAACTGGCTCATATTGACAATTTTCAGTTCAACATGTTTCTTTGTAATGATGACAATTCTTTGTAATTGTGGGTTTTGCACTTCTAGGGATGTCCTGAAGCCCTCCACAACATCCAGGTGGATATTGGTGTCTTCCCACCTATTCCAACTGGATTATTTTCGATTTTTTTCGTATTTGTACATCTTTTTGTACTTCTAGGGATGTTTGGGGCCATAAACAATGTTTTTTGGCTTGCCACAGTCAAACTATAGATGAAGTGAGAGATTGATGACATAATCTATATTTATCAAAAATATGTTTCCAAGATGCTATCACACGCCTAAAACGAAGGTCGTTTGCAAAAGTTACAACCCTGAGAAGTTGAGGTACCAACTTACCCATTAGGGCCCACATAACTTTTGGTGTTTCATCTCCTAGGGTTCAGTTTTTGGATGTTTAGGGTTTTATCATTCATAAGTAATGTTAAAAAGGCCTCTACAGCCTCATTGTAATCATTCTACTCTGACCGATGTGCATAGCAGCCACTTATCTTCTCAGAGATAGCTACCACCATTCAAGCAAGTTGTTTCAGTTCTACAATTTTACAGTTTCAACCTATTTTATTTATTCAATAGGAGTTATTGTTCAATAGATATATGTTGTTGTTATGTATCTTTGTTTTATGGTATTCAATCTATTATTCATTTTGTTCCTCTCATAAATCTGGATCATAGAAGGTATGAGTCTTCTAATTAAAAAATATCAAACATGAGGAATGTTAAAAGGAATTCAAATTTCGAACTCTGAAATTGTTACGCATGTCCTCTTTGTTGATGATGTCATTTTATTTGGTGTGGGAATAACATCGAAGTTTCAACCTTATAAAAATATTTAAGAGATCTTTTTTTATGGCCCTAACCTCCCTAACCCCTCGCATAGGTAGAATAATATAATTCCATGTAATAAAGACCAATATCAATAAGGCCTAGCAATAAGGAAGAATAATTCAAATGTATGAAGACCTAATAGAAGCTTTCGATTCTAAAAGGATATTCCTCTAGATTGTTCTATTGGATAGATAGATTTAGTATAAATAGAAGTAGAGGGTATGAGAAATATTGTCTTGGATATTATTGTGATAGAGCTATGCTCTGTTGGAGTTTTCCCCCTCGAAGAGGCAAGTAAACATTGCTATCAGTAATCAAAGTGCTCTTTTTGGTGTTATTCTAGTATTGTTCTAGTTATATAATTGTTTCTCTGCCATTTCTAGCTATTTATTTATGTTATGCATGGTATTTTGTATTTGGAATACTACAACTAGTATCAAAGAAACTTCCTCGACAAAAAATTGTGGGTTAATTTTTTTTAGAGTAGAGACATATTTCGACATCTTAAAGCTATAGAGATATGTCGTTACGTGGATAAACCTGTGGTCGGGGATTCATACACATAGGAAATACTAGTGGTATTTAAGCGCACATTTGTTGGCCACCCTTGCAATCCTTGTCGGTACCCCTTCGAGTGGTAGCGCATTAGACAACACCTATATACAGATTGACCTAGATTTCCTAAATCACTCCATAGATAAACTAATCATCCTCCTGAAAGCTATAATGCAACCAAGAACAACACTCTGGAAGATACTCTCTATTACCTAGGTAATCAGGTAGTATGAATAAGGACACAATCTAGCCTCCTTAGTTGGTTCCCTGAGATATTGGTTTGATTACAACTGTTGGACCTCACACAGATATCAGAGAGCTTTAGCATAGGGAAAACCCTTATCTGTAGAAACCCTGAATATCTTACCCCTGGGGATGAAAACAAAAAAAATCTGAGAAGAAAAAATCTATTACCACACAACTGTGCCTTCTTCATTATGGTTGTGAAATTAATACACATTTCTTCCTGTTAAGGATTTTGGCATTTCGTCAATGCAGTATTAATCAGGACATAGTATTTTCCCCGATTGTAGTGATACCTATCACTTTTTACCATAATTGTTTTTTGTGGACCCGACCCTTCTCCGACACCCTTATTTGGTCGCTATCCCATTGGATCCCCCTTTTCTCCCTGATCGCAGTGGTACCTATCCTTTGAAACCCTTCTTCTCAGTGGTCCCACCCAACCCTCCAAACCCCTTTTGTTTACCCTATAGCAATTGCCTGCCCCTTTTTTCCAAATGGCTACCACAAGAGGCTAAGAACTCAACTCCTTTATTCCTGACAACCACCAAAACAAGGAACATATAAAGACTATCACTGCCAACATTATCTCAATCAATTCATCTCTTGATATTATCAAGGAACAATGTTCCCACATTGATGACCTCAAAGACCTCAAAGGCCTCAAATCCACCATTGAACACTTCATGGATCATTTCCAGAACACTTCCTCTTCTTAAAAACCATCTTATCAGGATGATCATGAATCTTCCTATTACCAAGGTCCCCATACTACCCACTTTTCACGAGACCTTCGCCCACCCAAAATTCAGGTGAAGAAATTTAATGGATGAGATCCCACAGGCTGGGTCACCCAAATGGAACATTATTTCTCTTTGCATGGCATTACTGATGATTTAGCCAAGCTTCGTTATGGTGTCGTATATCTAGATCCAGAACAATGGAAATGGTGGCAATGGAGAAATAAGGGACGACAAGGGTATGTTGCTTGGACACAGTTTGTGGCCAGACTTTATGATCGATTTGACTCTGACACCCACCATTTAGGTTGTTTGACCAGGTTAAATCATTCTGGGATAGTGGAAGACTTTATTTCCTCATTTGAGCACTTGGATTTCAGAACAAAGGGTATGTCCGATGATTTCTTTAGGGAATGCTTTATCAGTGGCCTCAAAGATGAAATTCTTTCCCATGTTCTCATGGAACGCCCCCAGACTTGGTTTGAAGCTACTCAATGAGCCAAGGAATCCCTACAGATTGTCTCCTCCCAGATCCCCAAATCGTCATTTCCTCCTCACCCTAAACCCACTAATTTTTATTCTCCTACAACTCCCCTCAAGATCCATAAATTAACCAGAGATGAAATGGTTGAACATTAACTCAAGGGTCTCTTTTATAATTGTGATGACAAAGATTTTCCTAGGCACAAGTGTAAGGAATAAAATATTTTTATAGATGTGACTAAGGATCTTTTTGATGAATGTGTAGTTGTTCTATATGTGGAGGAACTACCACCACCATCTGACCTCACCCTACCCTCTGACCCACCCGAAGTTGACACGATGATTTCACTTAATTCCCTCACTGGCTTCTCTGCTCCACAGAATCTCAAATTAATTGGTTACATCAAAAATCAGAAATTCATCATCCTTGTGGACAATGGTAGAACCCATAACTTTATTCATCACCTCATTTCCCAAGAATTTAATTTTTACATCCGTGCCATCAATAATTTTCAAGTCATGATTGCCAATGGTGGTTCCATGAAATGTGGGGGACGATGTGAAAATGCGTGACTCCAAATTGGTCAGTATCACCTGAAATCCCATATGTTTTCTATAGACATGGGTGGTTGTGACATTGTTCTTGTTGTCGAATGGTTATTTACTCTAGGCCCCATTTTCATGGATTTTAAGGACTTAACCATGCAATTCCAACAGAAGGGACAAAGGCATCACATCACAGCAAGCTCCCCGGAGATCATTAGTTCCCATCAAATGGAAAATTTCCTCAAAAAAGGTCATTCGATAATTATATCCCAACCCACTCCATTCATGTTGCTGAGACACCTTTTATGCATCCCGGCCTCCAACCTATCCTCTCTCACCACCAAATTGTTTTTACCACTCCAAAATAACTTCCCCCTTCCTATGGCATCCATGATCATTCCATCCCTCTCATCCTGGGCAGTCTTCCTCCCAATGTTCGACCTTATCATCATACCTTTTCCAGAAGAATGAAATTGAGAAAAATATTCATGAATTACTAGAAATTTATGCTATTCATCCCAATACTAGCCCTTATTCTTCCCTCATTGTCATGGTACTCAAGAAAGAATGTACTTGGCACATGTGTCCTGATTTCTGGACCCTCAACAAACTCACAATCAAAGACAAATTCCCCATTCCTGTCATTGATGACCTCTTGGATGAATTGAATGGTGCTAAGTACTTCACCAAATTGGATCTACATTCTTGATAGCACCAAATCTGTATGAAAGAAGAAGTCATTCCCAAGACTGCATTTCACAATCATGAGGGTCATTATGAATTCTTGGTAATTCCCTTTGGATTGTGTAATGCTCCTTCCACTTTCCAAATTCTTATGAATCGTGTCTTCCAACCTTTTCCTCATCATTTTATCTTAGTTTTCTTTGATGATATTCTCATACATAGTAAAACTGGGTCATCCCAACTCTCCCATGTGAATCAAGTTCTCCATCTACTATCTAAGAACCAACTTTTCCTCAAACTATTTGAATGTGCCTTTGGTCCCTCAGAAGTGGAATACATGGGTCATATTATCGACAATGATGGTCTCCGAGTAGATCCTAAGAAAATTGAATCTATGCTAGATTGGACTTGCCCTAAAAATCTTAAGAGCTTGCATGGTTTTTTTGGGTTTAACGGGCTATTATAGGAAGTTTGTTCGGAATTATGGAAAGATTGCAACTCTTCTCACTTCCCTCCTTAAAAATAATGCTTTCACTTGGACTTCAGCTACAGATCATGCCTTCCAAGCCTTAAAAGATGTTATGTGCTCGACCCCTATCCTTGCACTCCCAGACTTCATAAAGACATTCATATTGGAATGTGATGCTTCCGGGAAAGGAATTGGATCTGTCCTCATGCAAGATGGAAGACCCTTGGCCTTCACTAGAAAAAAACTTTCAGAGCGACATTTGGGCAAATCCACTTATAAAAAGGAAATGTTAGCTATTATGCATGTTGTCGATCTCTGGGATCCTTATTTATTGGGTCAATGATTCGAAATAAAAAATGATCATCAAAGTCTCAATTGTTTCCTGGAAAAAAACATTTCATCCTCGACACAACAAAAATTAGTGACCGAGCTATTTTGCTATGATTATGATATCATTTACAAGAAGGGAAAGGAAATGTAGTGGTTGATGCTCTTTCCCGAAAATGTGAAGAAGAAGTGTCCATTTTCTCCCTCTCCTGCATTGTACCAGATTGGATCCAAGTAGTTCATCAAGAATGGTTGAAAGACCCAAAAATTTCTAGCCTGCTCCACCAATTGCAACACAATTCTTTAGTTTCTTCAGGGTACTCTTGGCATAATGAAGAGCTTTGCTACAAAGTTCATTTGTACTTATGAAAGAAATCCCAACTTAAATCCTCAGTGCTTTCTGAACTTCATGCCTCACCCACAACCGGGCATTTAGGATTTACCAAAATCTATGAACGGGTCAAACATTATTTTTTATAGGAGTGTATGAAACATGACATTCACACCTTTGTGGTTGAATGTGAGGTCTGTCAATGCAAAAAGGGAGAAACTTTCAAATCTCCAGGCACACTCTAACCGCTTTTGATTCCCCCTGCTATTTGGTGAGATATTTCTATGGAATTCATTGTAGGCTTACCTAAATCGAGCAATAAGTCATTCATCATGGTGGTCGTCAATCGTCTCTCCAAATATGCTCATCTTTTTTCTCTTCAACACCCATTCACAACTGCCACAATGGCTCAAATATTCATCGATAATATCATTAAGCTTCATGGCAGGCCTAATTTTATTGTCTCTGACAGAGACCCCACTTTCACCAGTAATTTTTGGAAAGAATTATTCAAGCTACAGGGCACCCAATTGCATCTCAGCACTGCCTATCACCCACAGACGGATGGTCAAACTGAAGTTGTCAACAAGTATTTGGAAATATATTTGAGGTGTTTTGCATCTGAGCGGAAAAATAGGTAGGCTCAATGGTTACCCCTAGTTGAATGATGGTACAACACCTATTACCATACAACTAGTCGCATGACTCCTTTTGAAGCAGTCTATGGCCAAAATCCTCCATCATTTCTCTCCTATATACTAGGGGTCTGGAACGTTTAGGAGGTTGACACAAATCTTATAGTCCGTGAGCCTATTCTTTGTGTCAACAAAGATAATTTGGTCATGGCTCAAAATCGCATGAAGCAACAAGCAGATCAAGGTCGTTCTGAACACCATTTTTTTGAAAGGGACTAGGTATTACTTCGACTATAACCTTAGAAGCAGACTTCACTCAAATCTCAACACTGTCGAAAACTTGCACCCAAATTTTATGGTCCTTATACAATGCTCGAGAGGGTGGGATCGGTGGCCTATCAATTATCTATACCTAGTCAGTCGAAGCTCCATTCTCTTTTTCATGTTTCCTACTTACAGAAGGTGATTGGAAATAAGTGCCAAACTCAAACTAGTCTCCCTGAGTTTGATGAAGAAGGTTCCATATGTTGGCAGCCACAAATAGTCTTGGCCCACAGAGAGCCTCGTATTTATCAACATACCATCCAGGAAGTGTTAGTCCAATGGAAATATACCCCTCTAGAAAATGCCACCTAGGAGTCGACCACTATTCTACAACAATTCCTTCATCTGAAGCCTTGAGGACAAGATTTTTCTTCAAGGGGGAGGGCATGTTAGGGACCTAACCTCCCTAACCCCTCACGTAGGTAGAATAATATAATTCCATGTAATAAAGGCCAATATTAATAAGTCTTAGCAATAAGGAACAATAAGTCAAATGTAAGAAGAGCTAATAGAAGATTTTGCTTCTAGAAGGATCTTCCTCTAGATTGTTCTTTTGTATAGATATATTTAGTATAAATAGAAGTAGAGGGTATGAGAAATTTTTTCTTGGATATTATTGTAATAGAGATTTGCTCTGCTAGAGGTTTCCCCCTCAAAGAGGAAAGTGAACATTGCTATCAATAATCAAATTGCTCTTTTTGGTGTTATTCTGGTATTATTCTGGTATTGTTCGGGTTATATCATTGTTTCTTTGTCATTTCTAGCTATTTATTTATGTTCTGCATACTATTTTATATCTATAATACTCCATCTTTTGTCTTGCTACAGGAATGTAACTAAGGATAAATATTTGGTGCAAAACAATCATCTTCGGGGGGAGGAGGAAAAACAATTAAAGGAGTTCTTTCCCTTTGAACATAAACCTATTATTCGTGAAGGTCTTAAATATTTGGGTTTCGTTTTGAAACAACATGAATATTACTTCCTAGATTGGTTGTGGTTATATGCAAAATAAAAAAATGAATCAAGGGGAGGAAATTTGGTTTTACTAAATGGCGTACTAAATAGTATTCTGATTTACTAGGCATCAATCATCTAAAGTCCAAAAGGAATACTTAACAAAATCAGGAAACTATTTTTTCATTTTCTATGGGCCGACAATGTAGAGAAGAAACATGCCACGCTAGTCAAATGGAAAAAGTTGGTTATGCCGAAGGATATAGGGGGATGGGGTATCAATAATTTTGTTTGGTTCAGTAGGTCCTTGGCGACAAAGAGTATGTGGAGATTGTTACACATTGAAATGTTGTGGAGGAGAATTATGGCTACCAGGTCCCTAGCAGGGAGGACTTTCGTATCAAAATCAAATTGAAAGAAGATTGTTTTTATGCTATATTAACTTTCACATTTAAAATTTATATATGAAGAGAAATATTTGATCTTACCTCACAGATCCGATCACTCTTCCAAACCATAAAAATAGAACATGTGTTATGGAGTTACACAATTGCAATGATGCTCCATTGCAAATGGTAATTTTTATAAATATAAAGACATTCTAGGTAGAATAGCGGACGGGTTATTCATTATTCTCATGTTAAATGCAGATAGAGAGAAGCATCGGGATGGGTTAATAGTATAGGAAAAATTAGAGAAGCTTCCTACATGGATGTTAGACTTTTGCATTAACATTTTATGAATTGAAATATATACATTAACATGATATTGGCTACATTTGAAAGTATGAAAAAAATAATATAATAAAATATTATATAACAATAATAATATTAATTTATTTTTAATATCACGATCAAGTTAGACACTAAATTGGTGTATGGGATTTTTTTGTTTGTGGGACAAGGAACCTCCTTACCGTAGGTATTTGACAACTAAAGTCCACATATTTGATTAATAAACACTACAGAGATATACATACCCTATACATACCCTAGCCCCCTCTTGATTTGAACATGTGACCTCCATATAGATCCCGATGATGATGATGATGATGATTAACATCCAATGATATCAAATTGTTCTATCAAACCTTACAAGGGTAGTGGATTACTTGCAATTATTTACAATTTTGTTTCTATGTTCGAAAATCATAAACAGAAGCTTTCCAAGATCACCATAGTTTTGTTGAGTTAAAAGGTTAGGAAGGTTGGTACTCTAACATATATTTTGAAATTGAGATCTAATGTGGGTATAGGCCGAACAATCTGAGAGACAGTGTTTTTCATCTTCACACTTCGTAGTGTCACCATCTTAACCAAGACTCCACATCTTTATGTCATCCTCCCTTTACGAATAGATTTTGAAGTAATTTTAGGAATCCTAGTATCTTCCATGTTGTTTAACTTGTTCTTATACATTAGGTATCTAATCACAACTATACTCTCAATTACTTTTATCATGAAGCTCCAATCATCCACAATTTCTTAAAACTCAATAGACAATGACTTCAAAATGTTAAATGTTTTTTTATATAATAAAAAGCATAATATAATTTTTTTTTTAATGTTCCTCCACTCTCATTATATATATTGTAAACTGCTAACTGAAAAAATGTTAACAAAGCTACTAAAGCATTCGTCCTCACACAATTCAACAAATTTAACTATCAATTATTGTTATTATGTAATTATTCATTGTTTCTAGACTGTGTGAAACATATATATATATCTGTGAATTTCTAAAGTAAGATTCGGAACAAGAGGCAATCAAAGTTTTAGCGTGTTAAGGATGAACAATAAAGAAAAGGAGTGACCTGGTGACCTGCATGCATTTTTTTATATCACGTGAAAATGCGGGCATCAAGTACACAGAAGAGAAGTAACCAAATGTGAAGCATTTCAGGTTTTGAAAGCTCATCAAGGGTAATTCATAATTGCTAGGTGGGTCACTCTTTAGATTTTAAACAATGTGAACGTTATAATGTTTTGTTCTAAATTTACTTTTTCTCCCACCAGTTGGAATATTGAACCTCTCGAACCTCGTCATATAAGAAATGCATTTTTTTCCAATTCGCACATAACAAAGAAAGGCTGTTTATGTGATTGGTGTTGAGGCTGAAATTGCCTGCTAAAGCATCGTAAAGTTACCATGAAATCACTCATACAATCTCTTAGATTCGCGCCCATCTAGATTCCCGCTATACGATCTTGATCAGTACTTTAGATTTCTCTGTGGTAGAAACTAAAAGGAGTATGCTAATTCTGTAGTAATCTTCTTTTTAGTTTAGTTTTTTTTTGGTAAAAATCTTAAATTTTCAGGGGTAGTTTGAGTTTTGCATGGATTAAAGTTTTATGTATTTTAGGATTTTACTCGGGGGTTTTGCCCATTTTAAACTAACCCAGATACTAAGAAAATCATCAAAATTCTGAATTGCCTAAAAATCTAAAAACAAGCAGCCTAAAAACCTACCCAAAAAATAATTTGTAGAAAGAGGAAATTACTGCCAAATTAACCCACTCCAAAACCAAAACAAAAACAAAAACTCAGGCACAAATCCCACCAGCACTGCTAAATTTAACCTGAACAATCCGTAATCCCACCGGCACTGCTAAATTTAACCTGAACAATCAGTAATCCCACCAGCAGTGCTTTTCAAGGCAGTGGGCTGACAACATACAAAGGACGCGGAGAATAGAGAGAGCAAAATGGCGGAGAAGATAATACTTTCTCTGACATTTTAGCATATCCATTAATGCGATGAACAGTTGCATTCAATCATTATGTTAAGTTTTAAAAAGAAGAGAAAGTTGCAATGAACCATTCATTATATGATGTTTTCAAAAGAAGAAAAAGTTGCAGAGAGATGCCCCATGCCCCCACAGAACATTTCGACTTTTTTTATCCGCTTCATAAAAAATTCTTGTGGCCCATTAGAAAAGTCAGTCCAGCTTTTCTATCTATATGCACATCTATATATAGAGACACGCTGACTCACTATGATAAATGCCTGAAAAAAGTGAGGAACTAGTGTCCCAATTAGAGTTCCTCTGTAATCATGGGAAATGATAGTGGAAGTAATGTCGTAGGTTCAGTATGGAAATCGCCAGTCCCATATCTGTTGGGTGGAGTTTCTGTCATCATACTATTGTTGGCGGCTGCTCTGATCATTCTGGCTGTGTCCTATCGGAAGAAATCTGATGGTGTCCATGCACACAGCTTCGGCGAATCGATTGGATATGCAGAGAAGAACGGCGTGATGACTGTGGCATGCTCTGATGACGATGAAATGGAAGGTAAAGTGACTGTGATCATGGCCGGCGACGAGATGCCAACATTCTTGGCTACGCCAATGATCTTGTCAAAGCTTGCGAGTGAAAAGATTTCAGTTACAGTCGCCTAAGGTAGCAATGGGATTTTGAGTTTGAGAAGGATAAGAAGTTGCAGTCTAAGATGAGATCATTTTGGGATGGGCAAAGTATTTAGTTTGGGAATTGTTTGAGATATTGAGAGGAATTAGATTTTAATTACTTTTAAATGGTATATCTATTGATAATGGGTACATTTAATGGTCTTTTAATTATAAATTTTAATCGTATGGTTATCAATTGAGGATGTTAGTATATTTTTAGTAGTCCTTTTAAATCAATGAACGAGATCTAATGTTCATAATTTTTTAATAGGATTAAGAAATTACTGTGTTACCATCTAATTGCCACGTTCAAATGGTT
The DNA here is from genome assembly GCA_009831015.1 of Picea engelmannii. NCBI lineage: Eukaryota > Viridiplantae > Streptophyta > Pinopsida > Pinales > Pinaceae > Picea > Picea engelmannii. The sequence continues at coordinate 1,133,238 of ML783412.1, read as the reverse complement.
AACAAACTTAATTGAAATTACAAATTTACTCCACTATTAACTTTTTATCATTTTCCAGTATTAGATTTACATTTATGCCATTTTTTACTTATGACAGTCACTTAATTACAATCCATCTTTTCATATTCTTCAGTGGTTTCATATTCTTCCTTTCATCTTACCAACTGTAAGCCTTTTGTTTTCACCAACAACAATTTAGGGGCTGTGATAGTTATAGTTCTGCTAACTGACAATGAACTTTTTTCGGTTGATCTTTTAATTTTAATTATTTTTAAAATTGTTGATTTCTTTCTCTATTGAAATTGAATTTATCATAAATTATTTGTTTCCTCGCGAAACTGTATTGTGAACATCATATTCTCTTTTCTGCACTCTCCAGAGATAGGTCTATGTATCTTTCCATATGTGAAAATTGATAACGCCTTAACCAACAGAAGCTCTATTTCAATAAGATACCGTTATAACACAGTATACAGAACACAAGAAGGGTTTTTAATAATTTTCTGCTATATTCTACTTAAGTAGTTGTCGTTTACATAAGAATTAGTGTGCTTATAGTGCAATGAATTAAAGAAATTGAGAGGCTATAAAAATTAGTTAGATAGATTGCTCGAGTAAATGGCCTATAAGAAAAATTAATGGCACAACAGTTACACCAAATTTTGGAGCTATAAAAGTCATGACTTGATAAAGATTGCGCAACTGTTACCTTACTTGATAGCCAGTGATAGGTTCGATTTTCAACACTTTTCATTTATAATGTAAAATTTACCAATTGTATGATTACAATTTGTGATTTTCAAATATCAATTTTTCGTTCCTTGATATTCACTATCGTTATCAGATCAAGTGTGATTTTCAATTTTTTCTTAAATTGATAACTTAATAGAATATCCGCAACCATTTTTATATGGAGCCTTTTTCTTTGTATTATTTTTATTTTTTTAAAGTGTTTGGCGAGAAGAATCTTATCTTTCTCTCCTACAAAGTGTGAGGAACACATATAACGATAATAGTAAATAAATTGAATATATTATATTATAATATACCATTCTCAAAGATAGAATTAGTATAAATAAATTTACTAACGTTTTGGCCATATAAAAGATATCATCAGATAGTAATGGAATATTGATAATGTTTATTATTTTTTATTATGAGTGGTGGATGCTTGGATGGAGAAACAAATCACTTTCGTATAGCTAATAATAAGGATCTTCAATAATAACAACAAGGTTAATAGGGATGTTCCCTAATAACAACCACGTGAATTGTGATGTCTTTATCAATGTTTATCTATTTTTGATCAATATCTTCTTAAGAATATTTTCTTGTCTCAAATTGTCCAGTGGAAAAGTTAGGGGAACTTACAACCTCTGTGAGCATAGATAGACTACTGCAAAAGTCAAGGGGAACATACAACCTATGTGAGCCTAGTCAAACCTTGTGAGCCATGAGAAAAAGTCAAGGCATCTAGCAAAAGTTAGGTTGAATATAAAATTTCTATCAGTTAGAAACAAACGATATTCCTAATATTGCAAATGATATAAATGTATTGATCTAGTGCATTGGCACGTGTAGCATTATCCACCATGAAGAGAATTTTGAATTTCCTTGTAAAGAGTAAGTTGTAATTTAAGTCTTAAGTCTAGTTCTATTTTAGAACTAAAGAGCAATGTTGAGTTGTAACTGAACTCTTAAGTCTAGTTCTATTTTAGAACTAAAGTGTAATGTTGAGTTGCAATTGAAGTCTTAAGTCTAGTTCTAATTTAGAACGAAAGTATACCAGTCTCAAGTCTAGTTCTAAGTTCGAATTGAAGTATGAAGCTGAGTTATGATTAAAGCATGCAAACAGGTTACTATTTTGAGCCTCTCCTCTTCCCCTCTTAAGCCTATATAAGCAAAGGTCGAACCCTCTCTTCAACACAGTTTTGATATGTAGGCTAAGGGAGAAGAAATAGAGGCACACATCAGTGATAAAGATGCAACATACCAAAACATCATATCAGTGATGTATATCAACAATAGAGGCAACATATCATAGGTGTATTTCAGCAAGGCCTCTTAGGTCTTTGTCAATTCAGAGTCATCTTGGCAAGATATTTAAGAGCAGAACATTCATGTTGGATATTTGTAAGTGATCTTACATTATTAATGCAATAAAGCAATCTCGTTTGTTGGGGTTTTTCTCCCTGTATATGGTTTCCCCGGGGCATATGTGTTGTTGATGTGCATGCTTACTCATCTACATAGTTATTTCTATTCGATTATGATTTTGTATTGTTGAAGTGTATTAAGTTGGAATCAAAGTGTTGAAGAAAATAAGAGAATTAATCCGCATAATAAATCAAGCTCATAATTTAACATCAAGGTCATCCCCTATGTTAAGGACTGGTGGGATACGTACTCTCAGAAAAGGGCCATAGAGGAATCTGCAATATTTTTTATCGTCCCCACCTGGGATTCCTTCAAGAATTCCAATAAATAACAATACTACCATGTTGGAAGATATGTGGACCAATACACAATATGGACCACACTACATCAAGAAAGAGACCAGACAGTACCAAATTTCACCAATATTTTCCATACTTTGCACACCAATTTGAGTATCAAAGACTCTGAATGACACCTGGTGATCAAATACCATAATTGTATGAACATATACATTCAAACAAAAATGGATTTTCCAGACATTACATCATTAGGTATAGATTATAGATATGCTATCAAGATCGAGCATAAATTTAAGTAGAAGAGGTGAGATTTTGGATCTGCAAATTTCTCATAGCCAAAGCGGGGGAAACGATGGTTTCAACCCACCAAATAAGGGATAGAGAAAAGATGGCCACTCTCAATAAAAATATTCCATGCCGCAACTTAAGAATGGTAATGAGAAGCCGAAGAAGGACATGGGAAAGTGGTGTGAATACCATAAAAGTCATTGGAATAACACTGAAGAATGTCTCTCCAAGAAGTCACTATTGGCCGAGCGAAAAGATTCTAAATAAGAGGCAGAGTCTAACTATGAATTAAATATAGAAAGTGGTAAAAATATAATTGATGTCGAACCCATTTCCACTGTCACTACAACCAAATTCCATCCAAGCAAGCTAGAAGAACTAGAGGAAGGGAATGCCTCTTTCACTCACAGATGTGGGTAAATGGAACTCCTATGCATTTCATTGTCGATAGCGATAGTCAGAAGAAACTGATCTCAGTAGAGGTCATAAAGCGATTTGAACTACTGATAACCATGCACCCACAACCCCACACCATCAGTTGGCTTCGCCACGGATGGTATCTCCATGTCACCAATAGTGTTGTCTTCCCTACAACATCAAGCCCTTGAAAGACGAGGTATTGTGTGATATTGCTCGCCTTGAAGTTTGTGATGTTATTTTAGACCAACCATATTTTTGGAAGCAACATGTTGTGTATGATTCTAGACCCCGCAGTGTTATTATTACTTTCAATAGAAAATTGTACAGGATACCAGAGGTAGCACCACCTACCGCTATTTATTTAATCTATGCTAAGCAATGTAGTAAGGTCATTTCACAATATGGGAAGTTCATCTTGTTTGTGATCCATGCTAGAAGTAAGAAGAAGGTCGTTGCCACATCCATGACCTCTACACAGAGACTCTCTTTGCAATAGAAGAAAGTGGACAGGATCGTGGAGTAGTACAAATACATCTTCTCCTCACCCACTAGAGTATTGACGCATGGGCAAGTCAATCATCCAAATTATATAACCCTTGGTGCACCACTTCCTAATGAACCAATCTATCGTCGCTCACTGATGGAAAATGACGAAATAAAGTGCCAGATCCAAGAGTTTCTTTAAAATAGGAACATTTGACCCAACTCCTCCCCTTGTGAAAGCTCGATTGTGATGATGCAGAATAAATATGGGATATGATGGCTCTGCATTGATTACAAAGCATTAAACAAAATCACAGTCAAGAACTGGTACCCAATTCCCTGAATTGATGACACTACTGACCAAATCAAGGGGGGAAATATATTCAACAATATTGACCTAAAGTTTGGCTACCACCAAGTTCCCATCGAACCAACTAATGTATAAAAGATAACTTTCAAATATAAAGAAGGTCTCTTCTAATTGTTGGTCATGCCGTTTGGCTTAACAAATGCACTAACAAATTTCATGAGATTGATGGATGATGTAATGAGACCCTTCACCAACTCTTTCATGGTGGTATATATGGATGACATACTCATCTTCAACATAACTTGGGAGGAGCACATGCAACATATGCAACAAGTTTTGGGCACTCTACGACAACACAAGCTATATGCCAACTTGGAAAAAATCTCCTTTGGCATGAACAGGGTCCAATAATTGTGCTACATTGTTGATGAGGATGAGTTACATGTGGATCCAGTTAATATCTAATTCATTCGTGATTTTTCAGCCCCAACCACACTAACCGATCTTCATAGCTTCTTGGGACTTTCCAAATTCTATTGAAGGTTCGTGTTGGGATTCTCCCATATTGCATGGACCCTCATCCAAGTAACAAAGGGTGGTGGAAAGGAAAATTCCACATGGGGGTACGAACAACAAAATACATTTGATGATCTGTAGAATCGCTTGTGCTCAGATCTAGTACTCTCCTTACCCGATCTGCAACAATTGTTCGAGATTAAGACCGATGCCTCCGACTATGTTGTAGGTGTAGTTCTCACTCAACATAGCCATCTTGTAGAATACCATAGTGAGACACTCTCATATACTGTCCAAAAATACCACACCTATGAAAAATAAATGTATTCCTTTGTGCAAGCCTGTTGTCAATGGAAACATTACATTCTGGGAAAGGAGATAATCATCCACACTGATCACAAGCCTCTACAGTTCATGCAGACATAAGGGAAGTTTTAGAACGGTCTCCATCAAAAGTGGTCCACATACCTATAGTAGTTCCATCTCAACATCAAGTATAAAATAGGGAGCACAAATAGTGTCGTTAAATGCCTCAATCACTCTCCCATTGTTTCACTCACCACAATGCTCCATTCCTATGGGCATCAGGCATTTGAGTGGCCCCAACTTTATCAGTGTGACCCTGACTTCGCCACCACCTATCAACTCTTGGGTGACAATGTGAATGTCATTGATTTTTACATATAGGATGGAATGTTATGCCATCCGGGCCACCTCTGTGTTCTCACAATATAGCATGCAAATATTATTTTGGAGGCTCACGATAGTCGGATGGCAAGACATTTTGGCATGGAGAAAACTATGGTCATTCTACAAAAACTTTTCTATTGGCCAAAACTTCAACAAGACGTCAACAAGTATAGCATATCTTGCACTGCGTGTGCCACTTGCAAGACAGCCATCAAGAAGTAAGGCTTATACACCCCTCTTCCTAATCAGGAGAGGCCTTGGGGATCCATCGATATGGATTAAATGTTTTTACTTCCATCCACCAAGCATGACAATGATTGTGTTTTTGTGGTGGATGATCAGTTTTTGAGGATGACCATTAACACATCCTGCAAGAAGAGCATCACAACGAAAGCTACTACCAATCTCTTCTTCGAACGGGTGTGGGTCCATTTTGGGATACCACAGACCATCACCTCAAATCGAGAAAACATGTTCCTCAACACATTTTGGTCTAGTCTCTGGTCATTGTTAAACACCAATCTCACTAAATCCACTTTTTTCCACCCCAAAATCGATGGCCAAACATAGTTCATCAATCATATGATTATGTACATCCTGCACATGTACAACTCTAAGTATATGCATACATGGGATGAGAGTCCTCCCTATGTTCAACACAGCTATGATAGGGCTCTCCATAGATCCACCAAGCATATCCCATTTCAAGTGGGGATGGGATTCCAACCCATAGGTCCCATTGATGTTTCATTACCTCTTGCAACCAGACAAGAAGAATCTTCCCATGTTCAGTCTGAGGCTAACAAAGCCTCCAAATTCATTCAGTGGATTTAGAACATCCACTAGAAGGTCCATGAGATTTTGCATAAAGTCAATGTTAAGTAAACATAGTTACCAACTTAACGAGAAGTCTACAACGTTCTCTTTTTTGGTGGGGGGGGGGGGTCAAGTTTTTTACCCCTTTTTAAAAAATGGTGCTACTGGTAGCACACCCCTCCATTTTTAGGTGGTTTTTTGATATTTTAAATTTTCTGATACATAAGGTTTCTACTTTGTTTTTTTAAATGTTATTTTTTTTCATTTATCTTCAATCTCATCAATTTTTTTTTTCCTTTTTCTCAACGATGTTTTTTCATCTATTTTCAAACTTTTCTATTTTATTTTTATTTTTATTCAATTGTGTTTTTAATCATATTTTCATTCTTCATCCAATGTTAAAAATGTTGTACACCATTTATTTTTTTGAAATTAAGATTTTTCATACAAGTATCTGTCCTTAATTAAGTTATGGTTCCATACATTTTAAATATAGTGGAAAATACCATTTTTAACACACTTTTTTTACCTTCAATACATAGAAAATAATTGTAGTTAAATAACCCTATTTATAAATATTTAGCTAAAAAATATAATTCATTCTTTTTGGATCAATTAAAAATTAAAATAAATAAGAAAACAAACAGAATTGAAATTTAAAAAGCAAATTTATATACAAAAAGCCATTGAAGAAAAACCTAAAAAGCTAAAGAGGAAAAGAAAACCATAAAATTAGATATATAAAGTAAGAAAAATGAGAAAAGATTAAGAAAAACCTATAAAAAAAAATTATAGCCCCAAAAAACTTTTAAAAGGTGAAAAAACCCCAAAAAATAAAAAACATATAAAACATATAAAAAAAAACCCAAATTAAAAAACTTAAAATAAAAATTGTAATACAAAATTTAAATAAAAATTAACAAAAATAAGTTGAAAAACCTTAAAACTACAACAAAAAATAAAAATTTATATCAAAAACTTAAAAAAAAAAAAAATTACACAAAAAAAAATCATAAATATCTTAAGAAAAACATAAACATATTTTATAATATAACATTGGTATATTATAACATTGTTATAATATAACATTGTTATATTATAACATTGTTATATTATAACAATGTTGTAATATAACAATGTTATATTATAACATTGTTGTAATATAACAATGTTATATTATAACATAGTTATAATATCAATGAGACCTAGGCTAGGCCCGCGAGGGGTTTGAGGCGATGCCGACCCACGGGGTATGGGCTAGGCCCACGTGGGGCTGGGGCGATGTCGGGACCTAGGCTAGGCCAAGCCCGTGGAGGGGATGAGGCGATGCTGGCCCATGGGCCCTGGGCTAAGCCCGCGAGGAGCTGGGGCGATGTCGGGACCTAGGCTAGGCCAAGCCCGTGGAGGGGATGAGGCGATGCTGGCCCATGGGCCCTGGGCTAAGCCCGCGAGGAGCTGGGGCGATGTCGGGCATCACCCCAGCCCCTCCGCGGGCCTGGCCCATGTCCCATTGATATTATAACTATGTTATAATATAACATTGTTATAATATAACATTGTTATAATATAACAATCTTATATTATAACATGGTTATATTATAACAATGTTATAATATTTATATTATAACAATGTTATATTATAACATTCTTACATTATTAACATATTATCAAAGAAAACATTTAAATAAATTTGTAGCTTACGTTAGTGTTTTTGTTATTTTTTTTTATTTTAGATGTTTTTTTTTTTAATATTTTATTGAATTTTCATTATTTTTTAGGTTTTTTTTTTCTAATTTTGTTTTTATTATTAAGTTTGAAGGGTTTTTTTGCTCTTTTTTTTAACAAAAAAACGTATTTTTGTTTTCTAAATTATTGTTTTTCGAGGAAATTTTAATTTTTTTTCATTTCTTACTAGTTTTTCTTTGTTTTTCACAGTTTTGTTAGCTCATAAAATTTCTTAACTCGTATGTTTTGTATATGGTCAATATAACAATACTTTTAAGAAATTATTTATGTTTCATTCAATGTAATTTGTATTTACTGTTTTATTATTAAAAGTAAAAAAAAATATTAAAAATTGGCGTTGAATTTTTAAAGTTGTGATATTTTCATGGCATTATGTATTACCTTGTGCTTTGGGTGATAATAACATTTAAAAAGTAAACATCTAAAGGTTTCTTTTATGATTTTGTTTACAATAATGATGAGTTATTTTACCACATTATAAAAATGTGTCATTTTCATAACCCAATTTTAGAATGGGTGCTACTAGTAGCAACACTTTTCAATCTGATGGTTGATTTTGAGGGTTTGGTTTTAATGGTACTAAGTGATAGAAATACGATTTCAAACGATCTTAAAATTAAACGTTCTGAAAAGAAAGAAAAAATTGAAAAACATCGTATTTGTTTTTAGGTGTTGATTTAAAGGTTTTTCTGAGCTACTGTCTAAGTTTTGAAGCCCATGTTTGAAAAATGTTGTAATTTTGACCTCGTTTTAAAAAATGGTTCTACCGGTAGCACAACTTTTTGATTTGGGGGTTGATTTTGATGTTTTTTATGCAAAAATATGGGTTTTTTGGGCCAGAGTTCTCATTTTGAGGTCATAGTTCTCATTAAGTTGGTAACTATGTTAGTACAAGTAGCTCCATGATCAACATCGGGAACTGCACTAGTTTCAGGTGGGAGACAAGGTCTGGTTACATTTGGATAAAGAGCACCTTACAAGGCCCCATCGGAAGATATTCCCACTTCACTATGGGACTTACACTATCACCAAGGTTGTGGGTAGCAATGATTTTGAGCTTAACAGTCCACCCTCCCTTGGCTTGCACCCAATTTTCAATGTGGACCTCCTTCGTCCATAGTTTCCACCATTATTCAACACCTCAGAGATCACATCACAATTGATACCAACAAAGCTCAAACCTGATCGCATGGAATAGGCATCCACTGACCAGATAGTGGACACACATGTCAAGGGAACTCGCTAGTAGAGGATCGAGATTTCTCGGGTTGTCAAGGCAGGTCAACTCCTGCACCAAGGAAAGTGGATCACCCGGGGCCAAATTCAACAGAAGTTTCCTCACCTGATGGGGGCACTTAATTCCATGGAGACCATGGCTTCCTAAGGGGGAAGGACTGATCCAAGTGGATATTGGTGGCCACCCACCTATTCCAATTGGCTCATATTGACAATTTTCAGTTCAACACGTTTCTCTGTAATGATGACAATTCTTTGTAATTGTGGGTTTTTCACTTCTAGGGATGTCTTTAATCCCTCCACAACATCCAGGTGGATATTGGTGGCCTCCCACCTATTCCAACTGGATTATTTTCAAATTTTTTCGTATTTGTACATCTTTTTGTACTTCTAGGGATGTTTTGGGGCCATAAACAATGTGTTTTGGCTTGCCACAGTCAAACTATAGACAAAGTGAGAGATTGATGACAATCTGTATTTATCAAAAATATGTTTCCAACATGCTATCACACGCCTAAAACAGAGGTCGTATGCAAAAGTTACAACCCCGAGAAGTTGAGGTACCAACTTACCCATCGGGGCCCACATAACTTTTGGTGTTTCATCTCCTAGGGTTCAGTTTTTGGATGTCTAGAGTTTTATCATTCATGAGTAATGTTAAAAAGGCCTCTATAGCCTCATTGTAATCATTCTCCTCAGACCAATGTGCACAACAACCACTTATCTTCTCAGAGAAAGCTACCACCTTTCAAGCAAGTTGTTTTAGTTCTACAATTTTACAGTTTCAGCCTATTTTATTTATTCAATAAGAGTTATTGTTCACTAGATATCTGTTGTTGTTATATGTATCTCTGTTTTATGGTATTCAATCTATTATTCATTTTGTTCCTCTCATAAATATGGATCATAGAAGGTATGAGTCTTCTAATTAAAAAATATCGAACATGAGGAATGTTAAAAGGAATTCAAATTTCAAACTTTGAAATTGTTACGCATGTCCTCTTTGTTGATGATTTAATTTTATTCGGTGCAAGAATAACATCGAAGTTTCAACCTTATAAAAATATTTAAGAGCTCTTTTTTAAGGGCCCTAACCTCTCTAACCCCCTCACATAGGTAGAATAATATAATTCCATGTAATAAAGACCAATATCAATAAGGCCTAGCAATAAGGAAGAATAATTCAAATGTAAGAAGACCTAATAGAAGATTTTGATTCTAAAAAGATCTTCCTATAGATTATTCTATTGGATAGATAGATTTACTATAAATAGAAGTAGAGGGTATGAGAAATCTTGTCTTGGATATTATTGTGATAGAGCTCTTCTCTGTTGGATTTTTCCCCCTCGAAGAGGCAAGTAAACATTGCTATCAGTAATCAAAGAGCTGTTTCTCGTGTTATTATGGTATTATTCTGGTATTTTTATGGTTATATAATTATTTCTCTGCCATTTCTAGCTATTTATTTATGTTCTGCATAGTATTTTGTATTTGGAATACTACAACTAGTATCAAAGAAACTTCCTCAACAGAAAATTGCGGGTTAAGTTTTTTAAGAGTAGAGATGTATTTCGACGTCTTAAAGCTACATATATCTATCGTTACGAAGATAAACCTATGGTCGCGAAGTCATACATGTAGGAAATACAAGTGGTACTCAAGCGCACATTTGTTGTCCACCCTTGCAATCCTTGTTGGTACCCCTTCGAGTGGTAGCGCATCAGACAACACCTATATAGAGATCGACCTAGATTTCATAAATCCCTCCATAAATAATCTAATCGTCCTCCTAACTGCTATAGTTCAACCGAGAACAACACTCTGGAAGATACTCTCTATTACCTAGGTAATCAGGTAGTATGACTAAGGACACGGTCTAGCCTCCTTAGTTGGTTCCCCGAGATATTCGGTCGATTACTATTGTTGGACCTCCCACATATATCAAAGAGATTTAGCATAAGGAAAACCCTTGTCTATAGAAACCCTAAATATCTTACCCTTGGGGATGAAAACAAAAACAAAACTGAGTAGACAAAATCTATTACCACAGAACTGCACCTTCTTCATTATGGTTGTGAAATTAATACACATTTCTTCTTGTTAATAATTTGGGCATTTCATCAATGTAGTATTATTCAAGACAGAGTATTTTCCTTGATTGTAGTGATACCTATCACTTTTTACTATAATTTTATGATGTGGACCCGAACCTTCTCTGATACCCTTATTTGGTCGCTATCCCATTGGATCCCCCTTTTTTCCTTGATCGTTGTGGTACCTATCCTTTGAAACCCTTCTTCTCAATGGTCCCACCCAACCCTCCAAACCTCTTTTGTTTCCCCTATACCAATTGCCTGGCCATTTTCTCCAAATGGCTACCACAAGATCCTAAGAACTCAACTCGTTGATTCCTGAAAACCACCAAAAAAAGGAACACATAAATACTATCACTGCCAACATTAGCTCAATCAATTCATCTCTTGATATTATCAAGGAACAATGTTCCCACATTGATGACCTCAAAGGCCTCAAATCCACCATTGATCAGTGAACACTTCATGGGCCATTTCCAAAACACTTCCTCTTCTTAAAAACCATCTTATCAGGATGATCATGAATCTTCCCATTACCAAGGTCCCCATACTACCCACTTTTCACGAGACCTTCGCTCGTCCAAAATTCAGGTGAACAAATTTGACGGACAAGATCCCACAGGTTGGGTCACCCAAATGGAACATTATTTCTCTTTGCATGGCATTACTGATGATTTAGCCAAGCTTCGTTATGGTGTCCTATATCTAGATCCAGAATGATGGAAATGGTGGCAATGGAGAAATAAGGGACGAGAAGGGTATGTTACTTGGACAGAGTTTGTGGCCAGACTTTATGATCGCCTTGACTCTGACACCCACCATTTAGGTTGTTTGACAAAGTTAAATCATTCTAGGATAGTGGAAGACTTTATTTCTGCATTTGAGCACTTGGATTTCATAACAAATGGCATGTCCAATGATTTCTTTAGGGAATGATTTATCAGTGGCCTCAAAGATTAAATTTTTTCCCATGTTCTCATGGAAAATTCTTGCCCATGTTCTCATGGAACACCCCCAGACTTAGTTGGAAGCTACTCAATGAGCCAAGGAATCCCTACAGATTGTCTCCTCCCAGACCTGCAAACCGTCATTTCCTCCTCGCCCTAAACCCACTAATTTTTCTCCTCCTGCAACTCCCCTCAAGATCCATAAATTAACCAGAGATGAAATGGTTGAACATCAACTCAAGGGTATTTGTTATACTTGTGATGACAAAGATTTTCCCGGGCACAAGTGTAAGGAATAAAATATTTTTATAGATGTGACTAAGGATCTTTCTGACGAACATGTAGTTGTTCTATCAGTGGAGGAACTACCACCACCATATGACCTCACCCTACCCTCTGACCCACCTAAAGTTGACCCAATGATTTCACTTAATTACCTCACTGGCTTCGTTGCTCCATAGAATCTCAAATTAATTGGTTACATAAAAAATCAAAAATTTATCATCCTTGTGGACAATGGTAGAACCCATAACTTTATTCATCACCGCATTTCCCAAGAATTCAATATTTACATATGTTCCATCAATGATTTGCAAATCACGATTGCCAATGGTGGTTCCATGAAATGTGGGGGACGATGTGAAAATGTGTGACTCCAAATTGGTCAGTATCACTTGAAATCCCATATGTTTTCTATAGACATGGGTGGTTGTGGCATTGTTCTTGGTGTCTAATGGTTATTCACTCTAGGGCCCATTCTCATGGATTCTAAGGACTTAACCATGCAATTTCAACAGGAGGGACAAAGACATCACAACATCACAGTAAGCTCCCTAGAGATCATCAGTTCCCATCACATGGAAAAGCTCCTAAAAAAAGGTCATTCGAGAATTATAGCCCAACCCACTCCATTCATGTTGTTGAGACACCTTTTATGCATCCCAACCTCCAATATATCCTCTCTCACCACCAAGTTGTTTTTACCACTCCAAAATAACTTCCCCTTCCTATGGCATCCATGATCATTCCATCCCTCTCATCCCGAGTAGTCTTCCTCCCAATGTTCGACCTTATCGTCATCTCTTTACCCAGAAGAATGAAATTGAGAAAAATATTCATGAATTACTAGAAGTTGGTGTTATCCATCCCAGTACTTAGCACATGTGTCCTGATTTCTGGACCCTCAACAAACTCACAATCAAAGACAAATTCCCCATTCCTGTCATTGATGACCTCTTGGATGAATTGAATTGTGCTCAGTACTTCACCAAATTGGATCTACATTCTTGATAGCACCAGATTTGTATGAAAGAAGAAGACATTCCCAAGATTGCATTTCGCACTCATGAGGGTCATTATGAACTCTTGGTAATTCCCTTTGGATCGTTTAATTCTCCTTCCACTTTCCAAATTCTTATGAATCATGTCTTCCAACCTTTTCCTCATCATTTTATCTTAGTTTTCTTTGATGATATTCTCATATATAGTAAAACTTGGTCATCCTAACTCTCCCATGTGAATCAAGTTCTCCATCTACTACCTAAGCACCAACTTTTCCTCAGACAATCTGAATGTGCCTTTGGTCCCTTAGAAGTGGAATACATGGGTCATATTATCGGCAATGATGGTCTCCGAGTATATCCTAAGAAAATTGAATCTATGCTAGATTGGACTTGCCTTAAAAATATTAAGAGCTTGCATGGTTTTTTTGGGTTTAACAAGCTATTATAGGAAGTTTGTTCAGAATTATGGAAATATTGCAACTCCTCTCACTTCCCTCCTTAAAAATAATGCTTTCACTTGGACTTCAGCTGCGAATCATGCCTTCCAAGACTTAAAAGATGTTATGTGTTGGACCCCTATCTTTGCACTCCCAGACTTCACAAAGACATTCGTATTGGAATGTGATGCTTTCGGGAAAGGAATTGGATCTGTCCTCATACAAGATGGAAGACCCTTGGCCTCCACTAGAAAAAAACTTTCAGAGTGACATTTGGGAAAATCCACTTATAAAAAATGAAACGTTAGCTATTATCCATGTTGTGGATCTTTGGAATCCTTATTTATTGGGTCAACGATTCCAAATCAAAACTGATCATCAAAGTCTCAAGTATTTCCTGGAAAAAAAAAATGCATCCTCGACACAACAAAAATTGGTGACCAAGCTATTTGGCTATGATTATGATATCATTTACAAGAAGGGAAAGGAAATGTAGTGGTTGATGCTCTTTCCCAAAAATGTGAAGAAGAAGCGTCCATTTTCTCCCTCTCCTTCATTTTACCAAATTGGATCCAAGTTGTTCGTCAAGAATGGTTGCAAGACCCAAACATTTCTAGCCAGCTCCACCAATTGCAACACAATTCTTCAGTTTCTCCAAGGTACTCTTGGCATAATGAAAATCTTTGCTACAAAGTTCATTTGTACTTATAAAAGAAATCCCAACTTAAATCCTCAGTGGTTTTTGAACTTCATGCCTCACCCACAACCAAGCATTCAGGATTTACAAAACCTATGAACGGGTTAAACATTATTTTTTCTAGGAGGGTATGAAACATGATCTTCACACCTTTGTGGTTGAATGTGAGGTCTGTCAATGCAACAAGGGAGAAAATTTCAAAGCTCTAGGCACACTCTAACCGCTTCTGATTCCCCCTTCTATTTGGTGAGATATTTCTATGGAATTTATTGTATGCTTACCTAAATCAGGCAATAAGTCAGTCATCATGGTGGTCGTAAATCGTATCTCCAAATATGCTCATTTTTTTCTCTTCAACACCCATTCACAGCTGCCACAATGGCTCAAATATTCATCGATAATATCTTTAAGCTTCATGGCATGCCTAATTTTATTATCTCTGACAGAGACCCCACTTTCACTAGTAATTTTTGGAAAGAATTATTCAAGCTACAGGGCACCCAATTACATATCAACACTGCCTATCACCCCCAGATGGATGGCCAAACTGAAGTTGTCAACAAGTATTTGGAAATATATTTGAGGTGTTTTGCACCTGAGTGGAAAAATAGGTGGGCTCAATTGTTACCCCTAGTTGAATGATGGTACAACACCTATTACCATACAACTACTTGCATGACTCATTTTGAAGTGGTCTATGGAAAAAATCCCCATCATTTCTCTCCTATATGCTAGGGGTCTCGAAGGTTTAGGAGGTTGACACAGATCTTAGAGTCCGCGAGGCTATTCTTTGTGTCCTCAAAGGTAATTTGGTCATGGCTCAAAATCGCATGAAGAAACAAGCAGATCAAGGTCATTCTGAACACCATTTTTTTGAAAGGGACTAGGTATTTCTTCAACTACAACCTTAGAAGCAGACTTCACTCAAATATCAACACTGTCAGAAACTTGTGCACAAATTTTATGGTCCTTATACAATGCTCAAGAGGGTGGGATCGGTGGCCTATCAATTATCTATACCTAGTCAGTCGAAGCTCCATTCTCTTTTCATCTTTCCTGCTTATAGAAGGTGATTGGAAATAAGTGCCAAACTCAAACTAGTCTCCCTGAGTTTGATGAAGAAGGTTCCATATTGATGCAGGAGCATCCCCCACATCAAGTGAGCCAGCACGAAGACAATCAGACAGCTGGACAAGGGCCAGCACAAGTTTTGAAAACACCTTGAAGTTGTTGCGCGATCTTAAATGAGCCATTAAGATGAGGCGCACTTGTGTAATGTAATCGTACCTTGAGCCTTTAGCTCTCGTCCTTAGTAGATAGACGAAATTTAAAGTAGTTAATGCAAGTAGGTAGAATTTAATTCTAGATTAGACTATTCGAGAGCGCAAGAGGGAAACGTGATATAGACACCCTCATTGTGCATTTGTATTATTATTTAAGCAGGAAGAGCATAGAAGAGAAGCAGAGAGCTATGGAAAAACACCCATGTACAGAGCTTGAATTAATAGAAGAGGTTGATTCAAATCCATGGTTTTGTGTTTGTTCTCTGTGTATGTATGTTGAATGCTATGCTCATGAGTACTTACTTCCTGTTATGCATTTACTCTATATGCTATGTATGAATGATTTCTTGCTGAGTGTTTGAAATCTGAGAAAGGAAGTAGGAGAAATGAGTTTCAATTGTTTCTCTATCTAAGAAAGGATTACTACAAGGAGTGCAGTTGAAGTCGTCCGCAAGGAGTGCGTTGACAGAAATCTCAGATAGTTTAACTCTTGTTCTCGTTCACCCAGAAGTGAAATTGGGTTATAGGAGCCATGCAAGGAATGCGTAGGCTAAGGAAAGTCTTAGTTGTGAATCTGAGCGGAGCATTGAAGGACTGTTGCTGTAGGTGTGCGCAGGGTCGAAGGTATTCAGCACTTGGAAGTGTCTGAGAGTTGTCGCAAGGAGTGCGCACACAAATATTTTCTAAGACTCAGAGTCGTGAGAAAGCTCAGGAGGGATAAATCCTTTGAAGTTATTAGAGGTAGCATAAGGAGTTGGAGCGTATCGAGTGACTCAAGGCGGCGGATTTTTTTGTCATAGGTGCTTAAGTCTGGGAAGGAGTCCTTGGTTCACTTCATGAACGTATCGAGGAGGATAAGATAGATGGTCAGGATCTTGTGGAGAGGATTTGCGAAATCCCACCAGCCGTCTGATCTGGTAAAGAAGCGAGGAGGATACGGTTACGTCCGGAGTTTAAGCTCTAGGGATCATGAGTTGTTGGATCATCAAACGGTTACCCGTCAACCGTCTGTTTGACAGGAGTTGCATAGGGTTTAAACTTTCGTGAGCAGAAGGGAAAATCCGGGAAGGCATAGGGACATTGAGGCATCGGGGTTCGAGAAATCGGAAACCCCGTGGACCAGAGATCGGCAAATCCATCGTGGAAATCCCGACGAGCTCAGAGCCATCCATCTATTGGGACAGGTAACAGGAACCAAGAGTCATCGGTATATCGAAGGTTCAGGAGTCAAGAGCCCGAGACCTTTTGAGTTCCGAAACAACTAGGGGATCATAGCCATGGATCTTAGGAAGGACACATGTCATGTGATCACTCGATCGGAGATTTGGTCATCGGGGTTCATAGGAGTGAGTGGTTTTGATTTTTCATTTGGTGAAGCCCGAGGTTCGATCTAAACCGCCCATCATTCAGGACGCGCGTCGGAAGATCTGAAGAAGTTGGGGTTCGAAAATTTGGAAGTCCTGGAGACAAGGGAAACGTTACATCAGGAATCACGATATCGCGAAACGTGATATCCCGAAAACTAAAGGAGTGTGGGGGGCACAAGAATCGGTGAGAGGACAGGTGGTATACTATTTCAGAATTCGGGGAAAGGAAAGTCCCAAAACCATAGACATCAGGATTTGTGATATAGTGAAGTCTGAAAATCCCGACGAGGTGACAGGGATGTGGACAGGTCAAACTCACGAGCGCATCGGAGGTTCGGTGTATCGGGGATCGGGGGTTGGTAGAGCGAGTTGTTTTGGACATCGCAAGTGTCAAAATCTCGGTAGGAGGAACCCCAATAGCAAAGTAAAAGGTCAGCATTGACTTACATCAGATTTCAGAGAATTGCGAGAAACAAATGCGTGACCACAGGACTCACGAAGTCGCGATGTCCAATTTCCCGATAGAATAAAGGGAGATCCCGCGAGAGAGTTGTTGTGGGTGAAAATTTCCCGATAGGGAAATAGAAGAGCTTTTCAGTTCTTCGGGCTGAGGAAGGAGGAAAGATCCTGTGAGCAGACATGCCTGAGGAGCGTGCCTGCGTCAAGTGGTATCAAAGCTTAGAAAAGCTTCTTTGCTTTTTATAGCAGGGAAAAGGAAGATTCACCATGCTACCAAGGAGAAGAGATAGACAATCACCCAATCTAGAGGAGGAAAGGGAGATGTCCAGAGGAAGGGGTAGATAGGTGCAGAATCCAGAAGTAGAAAGAGATCTGCATAACATATGCACCAGACTTGTGGACATGGAGATAAGACAAAGGTGCACAGCTGATGTAGGAGATATCAGTAAGTCCAAAAATGAAGATGATGTTGGACATGGAGAAGAAGAAGTCACAACAGAAGATGCAGCAAATGAATGCTTGCTTAAAGATGTTACAAGAATGGGTGCAACGATGAAGATGGACATTCCAGTTTATGAGGGAAATCTGGATGTAGAAGAGCTTCTAGACTGGATTAGAGCTCTAGACACCTACTTTGACTATGAAGATATCGAAGGGGACAAGAAGGTCAAGCATGCCATCACGAGATTAAAAGGATATGCAGCCTTGTGGTGGGATGAACTACAAGAGGATAGGCGTTGCCAAGGCAAGCAGAAAATTAAGAGCTAGGACAGGATGATTGCAAAGATGAAGGCAAAATTCATTCCCAGGGACTATCAAATTTCTCTGTTTAGGAGAATGCAGAACCTGAGACAGAAGCTGATGTCAGTAAAGGAATATAATGAAGAGTTTTACAGGTTGAATATCAAGGTAGGTCATCGTGAAAGCAATGATGAAAAACTTGCCAGATATATGAATGGCCTAAGATATGATATCCAGGATGAGATGAGCATGGTAACCATATGGATGGTGGAAGATGCTTATCAAATGGCTTTGAAAGCGGAAGAGAAGATGAGCCGAAAGCAAGGTCAAAGGGGCTGAGGCAGAAGTCAGCCCAGAGGCAAATCGGTTGCCCAAGAAAAATACCAGAAGCCCAAGGAAGACTGGAAAAAACCTTAGACTCGAGTCGACAGAGGTGGAAGTTCACAGCGAGGGAAATATGTTGAGCAAAGAGGACAACATACTGAGCAGAGAGGAGGGTATGCTGATAATAATAGTTTTCCTCGTACCAGAGGTAGAGGAAGAGGAAGAGGTGGAGTAATCACATGCTTCACGTGTGGAAAAAATGGGCACAAGTCTTATGAGTGTCCAGATAAAAAGAAAGATGAAGGAGAAGCTCACATCACCGAAGCACAGAGGCAAGATGTGGAGGTAGAAGACGCTGAAGGTGGAAGATCATTGATGATGAGAAAAGTCCTTTTGACACCAGAGCAAGAGGTGGAAATTTCAGTCCAAAGAAACAGTCTTTTTTGGACTACTTGCAAGACCAAAAACAGGGTGTGCAAGGTCATTATGGACAGTGGAAGCACCGATAATCTCGTTTCAACCGAGATGGTAGAAAAGCTGGAGCTGGAGACGACTAATCATCCAAGTCCATATAAAGTTTCGTGGCTACAAAAAGGACATCAAGTAACTGTCACCTTGATGCAAGCGCGCTCCTTAGACACGTCTGCTCACAGGATATTTCCTCCTTCCTTGGCCTGAAGAACTGAAAAGCTCTTCTATTTCCCTATTGGGAAATTTTCACCCACAACAAATCTCTCGTGGGATCTCCCTTTCTTCTATCGAGAAATCGGACTTTGCGACTTCGCGAGTCCTGTGGTCACGCGTTTGTTTCTCACGATTCTCCGAAGTCCGATGTAAGTCAATGCTGATCTTTTACTTTTCTATTGGGGTTCCTCCTATTGGGATTTCAACACTTGCGATGTCCAAAACAACTCGCTCTACCGACCCCCGATCCCCGATACACCGAACCTCCGATGCGCTCGCGAGTTTGACCTGTCCACGTCCCTGTCACCTAGTCGGGATTTTTGAACTTCGCTATATCGCGAATCCTAATGTCTATGGTTTCGGGACTTTCCTTTCTCTGAATTCTGAAACAGTATGCCACTTGTCCTCTCACCGATTCCTGTGGCCCCCACGCTCCTTTAGCTGTCGAGATATCGCATTTCGTGATATCACGATTCTTGATGTAACATTTCCCTTGTCTCCAAGACTTCTGAATTGCCGAACCCCGAATTCTTCAGATCTTCTAATGCACGTCCTGAATGATGGGCGATTCAGATCGAACCTCGGGCTTCGCCAAATGAAAAATCAAAACCACTCACTCCTATGAACCCCGATGACCAAATCTCTGATCGAGTGATCACATGACACGTGTCCTTCTTGAGATCCACTGCTATGATCCCCTCACTATTTTGGAACTCAAAAGGTCTCAGGCTCTTGACTCCTGAACCTCGATATACCGATGACTCATGGTTCCTGCTACCTGTCGCAACAGATGGACGGCTCTGAGCTTGTCGAGATTTCCACGATGGATTTGACGATCTCTGGTCCACAGGATTTTCGATTTCCCAAACCCCGATGCCTCAATGTCCCTATGCCTTCTTGGATTTTCCCTTCTCTCATGAAGGTTTAAACCCTGCGCAACTCCTATCAAACGGACGGTTGACCGGTAACCGTTTGATGATCCAATGGCTCATGATCCCTAGAGCTTAAACTCCAGACATAACCGTATCCTCCTCGCTTCTTTACTAGATCAGACGGCTGGCGGGATTTCGCAAATCCTCTCCACAAGATCCTGACCATCTATCTTCTCCTCCTCGATACGTTCACAAAGTGAACCAAGGACTCCTTCCCAGACTTAATCACCTATGACACAAAACTCTGCTGCCTTGAGTCACTCGATACGCTCCAACTCCTTATGCTACCTCTAATAACTTCAAAGGATTTGTCCCTCCTGAGCTTTCTCATGACTCTGAGTCTTAGAGAAGATTTTTGCGTGCACTCCTTGCAGCAACTCTCAGACACTTCCAAGTGTTGAATACCTTCGACCCTGCGCACACCTGCAACAACAATCCTTCAATGCTCTGCTCAGATTCACAACTGAGACTTTACTTAGCCTACGCACTCCTTGCACCGCTCCTATAACCCAATTTCACTTCTGGGTGAACGAGAACAAGAGTTAAACTATCTGAGCTTTCTGTCAACGCACTCCTTGCGGACAACTTCAACTGCACTCCTTGCAAGAATCCTTTCTCAGATAGAGAAACAATTGAAACTCATTTCTCCTACTTCCTTTCTCAGATTTCAAACACTCAAAAAGAAATCATTCATACATAGCATATAGAGTAAATGCATAACAGGAAGTAAGTACTCATGAGCATATCATTCAACATACATACACATAGAACAAACACAAAACCATGGATTTGAATCAACCTCTTCTATTAATTCAAGCTCTGTACATGGGTGTTTTTCCATAACTCTCTGCTTCTCTTCTATGCTCTTCCTGCTTCAATAATAATACAAATGCACAATGAGGGTGTCTATATCTCGTTTCCCTCTTGCACTCTCGAACAGTCTAATCTAGAATTAAATTCTACCTACTTGCATTAACTACTTTAAATGTCATCTATCTACTAAGGATGAGAGCTAAAGGATCAAGGTTCGATTACATTACACAAGTGCGCCTCATCTTAATGGCTCATTTAAGTTCATGCAACAACTTCAAGGTGTTTTCAAAACTTGTGCTGGCGCTTGTCCAACTGTCCGATTGTCTTCGCGCTCGCTCGCTTGATGTGGGAGATGCTCCTGCATCACATATGGTTGTAGCCACAAGCAGTCTTGGCCCACAAAGAGCGTCATCTTTATCAACATACCATCCAGGAAGTGTTAGTCGAATGGAAAGATACCCCTCCAGAATATGCCACCTAGGAGTCGACCGCCATTCTACAACAATTCCCTCATCTGAAGCCTTTAGGACAAGATTTTTCTTCAAGGGGGAGGGCATGTTGTGAACCTAACCTCCCTAACCCCTCACGTAGGTAGAATAATATAATTCCATGTAATAAAGGCCAATATTAATAAGGCTTAGCAATAAGGAAGAATAAGTCAAATGTAAGAAGAGCTAATAGAAGATTCTGCTTCTAGAAGGATCTTCCTCTAGATTGTTCTTTTGTATAGATAGATTTAGTAAAAATAGAAGTAAAGGGTATGAGAAATTTTTTCTTGGATATTATTGTAATAGAGCTTTGCCCTGCTAGAGGTTTCCCCTTCAAAGAGGAAAGTGAGCATTGCTATCAATAATCAAAGTGCTCTTTTTGGTGTTATTCTGGTGTTATTCTAGTATTGTTCTGGTTATATCATTGTTTTTCTTCCATTTCTAGCTATTTATTTATGTTCTGCATACTATTTTATATCTATAATACTACATATTTTATCTTGTTACATGAATGTAACTAAGGATAAATATTTGGTGCAAAACAATCATCTTCGGGGGGAGGAGGAAGAACAATTGAAGGAGTTCTTTCCCTTTGAACATAAACCTATTATTCGTTAACGTATTAAATATTTGGGTTTCATTTTGAAACAACATGAATATTCCTTCATAGATTGGTTGTGGTTATAGGCAAAATAAGAAAATGAATCTCTTTATGGCCACATTGTTGGATTTCAAGGGGAGGAAATTTGGTTTTACTAAATGGCGTACTAAATAGTATTATGATTTACTAGGCATCAATTGTCTAAAGACCAAAAGGAATACTTGATAAATTGTGAAGCAAGAAATGCAAAGAGAAAGAATAGAGCATAAATAGTATTCAGTATATTGAGAATGTAAGGAGAAAGTACAATGAGAAGAGTTAATGAAGTTATGTGCAAAAGGAAAATAGCTGAACTAAATAGGCTCAAGCAAATCAAGAAAAGAAAGTACGGCTGGCCAGGACAGCTAGTAGTGTACAGTCAACCTGTTGAGGTTACATTATATTTAACACTCCCTCTTAAAATCAACAGTTACAAACATCTGCATTGATTATGCCCAAGTGTTGTCTCTGAAAATCAAAAACAGATTTTCTCAGTGGCTTTGTGAAGATATCTATGAGATGATCTCAAGAACCATAGAATTGAAGTGTAATATCACCATTATTGACTAGCTCACAGATGAAGTGAAAGCGAGTGTCAATGTGTTTTCTTTTCTTGTGAAACACATGATTTTTGGATAGAGAAATTGCCGAGGTATTGTCACAGAAGATAGGAGTTAGATCCTTTTCTATATGTGACATATCTTTCAATATTCTTCTCAGCCACACAGCTTGACAGGTAGTTGAGGTAGCAACGACATACTCTGCCTCTGCAGAAGATATTGATACAATTGGTTTTTTCTTTGATGGCCATGAGATCAGGTTCGTGCCCAGGTGAAAAACATGTCCTTAGGTGATTTTCCTGTCATCTAGGCTGCTTGCAAAATCACTGTCTGTGTAACCAGAAAGTTGATTACTATTAGATTTAGTGTACCATAAGCCAAAATTGAGAGTTCTTGCAATATATATTAGATTCTGTTTCTCCATTTTCCAGTGAGAATCTTTGGGGGATTCCATGAATCTGGAAACAAGGCTGGCTGCATACATAATATTAGGCCTAGTTGCTGTAAGATACAACAAACTGCCTACTAAACTTTTGTACAGGGTAGGGTCCACTACAGGGCCTTCATCTTTCTTGCTCAATTTTTTGCCTAGAGGTATAGGGGTTTCTGCTAGATTGCATTCTTCCATGCGAAATATTTTGATGATGTCTACTGCATACTTTTTCTGACAGACAAAAATTCCTTTGGTTGATTGATCAACCTCAATCCCCAAAAAAATATTTCATTATGCCAAGATATGTCATCTCAAACTCAGATTGCATGGCATGTTTAAAACTTGTTAACTCAAGATTTCCAGTATATATCATGTCATCAACATATAAACATATAATCAAAATTTTACCGTGTTGATTGGTTTTGGTGTAAAGAGTTGGCTCATTTTGGCTTCTGCTGAAACCACTTTTGATCAAATAAGTGTCAATTCTTTTGTACCAAGCTATTGGAGCTTTCTTTAAGCCATACAAGGCTTTCTTCAACCGATATACTTTGGCTGGCTGCTCTTGGACTTCAAATCCAGGTGGTTGATCGACATAAACTTCTTCTTCTAAGAAACCATTCAGGTAAGCTGACTTGACATCTATCTGGCATACTTTCCATTTATGTTGGGCTGCTGTGGCCAATAGAGTCCTTACAGTGTCTAATCTTGCTACTGGAGCAAAGGTTTCACCATAATTAGTACCTGGTTGTTGTGAGAATCCTTTGGCAACAAGTCTTGCCTTGTGTTTTTCAATCTGCCCTTTTTCATTGCATTTAGTTTTGTAAACCCACTTGATACCAATACTTTTCTTGTGACTTGGCAAATCAACAAGATCCCATGTCTTGTTCTTCTCAATGGAGTTAATTTCTTGGTTCATGGCTTGAACCCAATGTGGCTCCTTAGCGGCTTCCTTAAAAGATGTAGGTTGACATGACATTAAAGTAAAAAGGTTGTGTTGTTTAAAATCATCCAACTGCTGATGGATTTCTCTCAAACTTTGAGTTCTCTGATTTTGAATTTCAGAGGAGGAGTCTCTGCTTGAAGTTGAGTTATCTTGAGAATTTTCAGATCGCCCTTGTACCTGCAATCTTGGAAGAACAGGTAGAGGTATTTGTTGTCCTGAATTTTCATGTTTTCAGAACTTGGTAGCAATGGATTTTGACTGTCCAATTGCTGATTTTCTGATTCATTCCAGAATTGATTTTCCAGAAATTTTACATCTCTGCTGAGAATTAGTTTCTTGGAGATTGGATTGTAAAGCCTATAGGCTTTTGATGTTTCACTATATCCAGTAAAGATACATTTCTCACTTCTATCGTCCAGTTTCTTCCTTAATTCAGAAGGTATGTGAGCGTATGCTATGCATTTGAATGTCCTTAGATGTGCAACATTGAGCTTTGTTCCACTCCATGCTTCTTGAGGGACTTTCATCTTTAGAATTGTGGGTGGAGATCTATTCAAGAGATAAACTGAGCATGCTATTGCTTCAGCCCAAAAAATATTTGGCAAATGTTTCTCTTTGAGAAGTGTTCTTTCCATATTCATTATTGTCTGATTTTTCCTTTCAGCCACTCCATTCTGTTGTGGAGTATACCTGGCTGTTGTTTGCATGATAATGCCTTGTGATTTACAGAAATTTGCAAATTCATTGGAGTTGTATTCTCCTCCTCCATCGGACCTGAGTGCTTTTATATATTTTCCACTCTGTTTTTCAGCTTCTGCCTTGAATTCTTTGAATTTTGCAAAAGTTTCAAACTTGTGTCTGAGAAAATAGATCCAAATTTTCCTGCTAAAATCATCAATAAACGTTAGAAAATAAAAGCTACCACCTATGGACTCTGTTTGCATTGGTCCACATAGGTCAGTGTGAAGTAGTACGAGATGTTGTTTGGCTTGATTGGATGACTGTGGAAAACTAGTTCTCTTATGTTTTCCAAGTATGCAAGACTCACATGGGAAATTTTGTTCTTTGAAGATGGAAAGACCTTTGACCATGTAGTGCTTCTGAAGAAGACTTAGACTCTTAAAGGCTAGATGTCCAAATCTTGTATGCTAAACCATTGTTTCATTCAGGGTGGATGCACTTTGTGCATATGGTTGAATCAGATTTGTCATTCTGAGTGTAAGGGGAAACATACTATTCTGAGTCATGTGGATTTCAGAAATCAATTTTCTGTTGGGGGTTTTGTCATATATCTTGCAAGATTCTCCCTCAAAGAGTACCTTATAGCCATGTTGAATGAGCTGTCCTACACTTAGAAAATTATGTTTCAGATCTGGAACACGATAGACATTGTTTATGTCTTTCTTTTCATTTTGTTTAGTAAGAATAGGTACAGTTCCTTTTCCTTGAATTTTGACTAAGGAATCATTTCCAAGTGTAATATCAAATGAGATTGAATAATCAATGCATGAAAGTAAATTTTTGTTACCTATCATGTGATTGTTTCATCCATTGTCTAGCAACCAGAGATCTTTTGGTTGTTCTTCAGACTTGTGACATGAGAGAAACATACCTTTTGAGGTTTCTTCCGAATGATTTGACACATGTGCTCTACCTGAGAGCTGATCTGCTTGCTTCTTCTTGCATTCAGATTCATAGTGCCCATACTTTTTGCAGTAATAGCATTGTATGCTTGATTTATCATTTGATCTTCTCCCTCTACCTCTTTAAGGATAAAAATTCTGATTCTGGTGTTGTTGTCTTTGACCTTGGAAATTTTGATGTTGGCTCTATTCTCTGTTACCTCCATTCGAGTGTTGGTCACTTGTAGTACTCCCTCGTCCTTAATGACCTCTGCCTCTTCCTCTACTGAAGGAGAATTGAGTTTTGAAGGCATTGGCAATTGACTCATCTGTGAGATGTAGTCTGGTCTCATGTGTCACCAGGGAACCAGTCAGTTCATCTGTTGAAAAACGTGACAGATCCTTGGATTCAAGGATTGTTGTAACAACCATTTTGAATTTCTTTGGTAAACTTCTTAAGACTTTATCAACTATGTGTTAATTAGTGATGGCTTCACCAGTCAATCTGATCTGATTCATGATTCCCATGACTCTGGTCATAAACTGATCCACATTTTCAGACTCTGTCATTCTTAAAGTCTCGAATTGTGTCCTCAAGGTCTACAATTTGACTTTTTTGACTCTGTCATTTCCTTGGTAGGCTAATTTAAGGATGTCCCAGGCCTATTTTGAAGTACCAGCGCCTGTGATTTTTGAGAAAATTGAATCATCCATAGAATTTTGAATCCAAAATTTAGCTTTATTTTCTCTGTTCCTCTGAGTTGCCTGAGCAATTATCTATTAGTTTGTCATGGCGGCAAGGTCTGCTGGATCTGGTTCCACATATCCAAGATCCACTAGATCCCAACACTCTTGTGCTTGCAAGAATGATCTCATTCGAAGAGACCAAAACTCATAGTTCTTTCCAAGAAGAATCGGACCCTAAGTTGGTCCTAAATTGCTAGACGTCACCATTTTTAACAAATTTAGCAAAACCGTAAAAAAAGTTGGGAAAAAAATCATATTTACCTATCTCCTGCGTGTAATTTGTAGTGAATTTGGAATTTCGTCCTTCGGGACTTCGGGACTGCTGTATGCGAGTCCTTTGAACTCTTGTCTCTCCAACTTCCGATCACTAAAACGCCGAAGAGAGCTTAACGACCTTGGATTGGCCCTTAGTCTCCGTGCAATGTGACCACACGCCTAAATGTTAAAGAACTACCGGCTTTTCATGATTATGAGAATAGCGATGCCTTTACTGGTTCTCTGTCCCTCAATTTGCTGAAATCCGAAATATCTCGATGCTTATTCAAACGCCTTTTAAAGATTTCGTGTTTCGGGACTTCCTGTTTCCTAATGTCAAGAGTCCTTGACCCTTCATCCTTCTGATCTTCGAAATGCCGATTTGTCGAAATGGCTTTAACGACAATTATCCCTTTGAGCTATGCCTTGGTCCATGTGACTACTACTCATAAGACCACAGTCTTGTTTCGGGGTTTTATGATGAAAAGTGCCCGACCTCCTGTCCTCTGGACTCCCGAAATACCGGGACGCGGAATGCCGAAATGGCAAAGTGTCCTTCTCCTTTCAGAAAATCTCCGGAAATCCTGGATTGCTGCTACGCGTCTCCTCAAGATGGATGGTCCTCCTGTGTTTCATGATTTCACGACTTGCGACCCCTGATGACACAAATCCTCTGTCAACTTGAAACCCTGGTAGTCGAAATACTGAAATCCACGTGTCCCAACAAATGGATGGCTATGATCTTTTCGGGATTTCGAGACATTCGCTGTGGAGTGTCCCGACCTTTGTCAACAAGACCTCCGATATCTCAAACTCCGAAATGCCAAAACTTTGATGGTGCTTGGATCTGCTGCCACGTGTCCTTTTTGATGGACGGTCCAGATATTTCGAGATTTCGTGACTTCGCAAGTCGACTTTTCTCCTGTGTGCTCCGAAGGACTAAACCTCGTGCACTTTCTCACGCATCTGATGGCTATCGGTCCTCTACGCAAGATCTAATGGTTGTGATTCTTTCACCTTTTCTGTGCTCGCCTCGTCCCTTCTGAACTGAATTTTTGCCTCAGATCTGATCGCGGGACGGATCTTACGGCTGCGATTGCTCGTTCTTGGCTGCTTTCGTGAGTTCTTTGCTATTCTTGCAAAGATTCTCTCCCGCGGAAGGAAATTCGTGAATCTTTCACAGATTTGAAAGAATTACAAGAATTCTTTGAAGAATTATGTTCTCTGCAACAATCTTTGACGGATTTGAGAGATTTCCTGAAATTCTTTAAACGATTCTTCCTTCTGCAGGAATCTTTCACGAATTTGAACGAATTTCTTTTAATTCTTCAAATGTTCCTGCCTCCTGCAGATCTTCTTCGTGAATCTTTGACGAATTTGAAATTGCTCACGAATCTTTAAACTTTCTCCTTCTGCAGTCTCTTCTTCCTCAATCTTTCCAGCGTATAGCGCTCTTCTTCCTCGTGTGAGTTTCCTGTGACGATCTTTTGAGAGGATGACAGACAGCTTTCCAAGCCTTGTGAAAAGACTATATCCCATGCTTTCGTGATCCATGTAAGCTCTGCACTGCAAGGATCATGTTGCTCTCCAACCTATGTGAAGAGGCTTACAACTGAAGTTTTTATACCATGATAAATTGTGAAGCAAGAAATGCAGAGAGAAAGAATAGAGTAGAAATAGTATTCAGTATATTGAGAATGTAAGGAGAAAGTACAATGAGAAGAGTTAATGAAGAAGTTATGTGCAAAAGGAAAATAGCTGAGCTAAATAGGCTCAAGCAAATCAAGAAAAGAAAGTACAGTTGGCCAGGACAGCTGGTAGTGTACAGCCAACCTGTTGAGGTTACATTATATTTAACAATACTTAACAAAATCAGAAAACTATTTTTTCATTTTCTATGGGCCGACAATGTAGAGAAGAAACATGTCACGCTAGTCAAATGGAAAAAGTTGGTCATGCTGAAGGATATAGGGGGATGGGGTATCGATAATTTTGTCTGGTTCAGTAGGTCCTTAGCGACAAAGAGTATGTGGAGATTGTTACACAGTGAAATGTTGTGGAGGAGAATTATGGCTACCAGGTACCTAGCAGGGAGGACTTTCGTTTCAAAATCAAATTGAATGCAGATTCTTTTTATGCTATATTAACTTTCACATTTAAAATTTATATATGGAGAGAAACGTTTGATCTTACCT
The DNA here is from genome assembly GCA_009831015.1 of Picea engelmannii. NCBI lineage: Eukaryota > Viridiplantae > Streptophyta > Pinopsida > Pinales > Pinaceae > Picea > Picea engelmannii. The sequence continues at coordinate 1,104,331 of ML783412.1, read as the reverse complement.
CAACAGATCCGATGACCCTTCAAAACCATAAAAATAGAACATGTGTTACGGAGTTACACAATTGCAATGACGCTCCATAAGTACAAAAACATGTGTTACAGACTTACACAATTGCAAATGATAATTTTTAAGAATATAAAGATATTCTAGGTAGAATAGAAAACATGTTATTCATTATTGCCATGTTAAATGCAGATAAAGAGAAGCATCATGATGGGTTAATAGTAAAGGAAAAATTAGGGAAGCTTCCTACATGGATGTTAGACTTTTTCATTAACATTTTATGAATTGAAATATATACATTAACATGATATTGGTTACATTTGAAAGTATGAAAAAAATAATATAATAAAATATTATATAACAACAATAATAATAAAAAAAAATTAATATCACGGCCAAGTTAGACACTAAATTGGTGTATGGGATATTTTTGTTTGTGGGACAAGGAACCTCCTTCGCGTAGGGATTTGACTACTAAAGTCCACATATTTGACTAATAAACTCTACAAAGATATACATACCCTTTACATACCCTAGCCCCCTCTGGATTTGAACATGTGACCTCCATACAGATCCTGATGATGATGATGATGATGATTAACGTCCAATGATATCAAAGTGTTCTATCAAACCTTACAAGGGTAATGGATTACTTGCAATTATTTACAATTTTGTTTCTGTGTTCGAAAATCATAAAGAGAAGCTTTCCTAGATCACCATAGTTTTGATGAGTTAAAAGATTACGAAGGTTGGTATTGTGACATATATTTTTCAATTGAGATCTAATGTGGGTATAGGCCGAACAATCTAAGAGAAAGTGTTTTTCATATTCACCCTTCGTAGTGTCACTATCTTAGCCAAGACTCGGCATCTTTATGTCATCCTCCTTTTACGAATAAATTTTGAAGTAATTTTAGGAATCCTAGTATCTTCCATGGTGTTTAACGTGTTCTTATACATTAGGTATCTAGTCATAGCCATGCTCTCAATTACTTTTATCATGAAGCTCCAATCATCCGCAATTTCTTAAAACTCATTAGGCAATATAACTTCAAAATGTTAAATGTTTTTTTATATAATAAAAAACATAACATAATTTCTTTTTAATGTTCCTCCACTCTCATTAAATATATTGTAAACTGCTAACTGAAAAAATGTTAACAAAGCTACTAAAGCATTCGTCCTCACACAATTTAACAAATTTAACTATCAAATTATTGTTATTATGTAGTTATTCATTGTTTCTGAACTATGCTATATATATATATATAGATATAGATATAGATATAGATATAGATATAGATATAGATATGAGAGAATTTCATTATATGATTTATTCATAAACCTATGAAATTATTATTATTATGTAATTATTCATTATTAAAAAAATGTGTGAACCATATATATAAGAATTTCATCATGAGTTTTATTTATAAACATAAATGACATTGCTAAGCTTGATAATCATAAGTATACCAAAAATATCTAAAAATAAGTTATTTTAATTTAAATTTTTGAGAAATAAAAAAATTATTTGAGAGAAGCAATCCCATTCCTTCATATCAAATTCAAATTGAAGGGGTAAGTGACCGATAACTAAGACACATTTGTTTTTTCCCTTAGATCTGATAAAGAAGTATATAATGAGCAGATTGTTTTTATGCCATACTAACTTTTAAATTTTAAATTTATACATGGAGAGAAACATTGGATCTTACCTGAACAGATCCAATGACGCTCAGAAAAATTAAAATATGTGTTACGGACGTACACAATTGCAAATGGTAATTGCAAACAGGGATTAAAATTATTATTTAATTGAAAAAATAAAAACTTTTATATTCAACTTTGAATAAAATACAAATATCTAAGAGTCAAATAAGAATTAATGCAATTTACATGTTAACTAATTGTAATAATTTTTTACAAGTGGTGTTATTTCAGTTTTGATGCAGAAAATTAGAATGCTTTGCGAGACATTTTAAAAGGTAAAAGTACAACATATTTATAGGGAGTTCAACAAAGAAGCAGATCAACTCTCTAAAGATACTTTGATACCGGATGAAAATGGTATTTATATAGTAGGAAATATTGAAGGAAACATAGAAGTGTTTGAAAGACTACAATATAATTAACTAAAATATTGTAAGGGAAATGAATAGTCTGTTTTGGAAAGACAAGAGACTTAGGAAAAGAGTATAGCTATTTTTTAATCAGCTGAAATGTTTTAATAGTTCAGTTATATAAAATCTTTAAAGACTATAATTTCAGGTTTTTTTTGTAATCTAAGTTTTTCTGTTTTAAGTTTGGTTTCAGAAGTTTTATAAAAGCATTGTAAAAAGTGCAGGTTGTGATAAACTGTGAAGAAATAAATGTAGAGAGAAAGAATAGAACATAAAACAGTATATTAGAATGTAAGAAGAACTGAAGTGATTTTGAAGAGATTACAATGCTGAGATAAATAGGCTCAAGCAAGACAGAAATAGAAAGTACAATTGTCCAGTACAGCTAGCAGTGTACAGTCAGAATGTTGAGGTTACATTTTATTTAACACTCCCTCTTAAACTCAACAGTTACAAACATCAGCACTGACTATGCCTAAGTGTTGTCTTTGAAAATCAAAAACTGACTTTCCTAATGGCTTTGTAAAGATATCAACAAGTTGATCTCGAGAACCACAGAATTGTAGTGCAATATCACCATTATTGACTAGCTCGCATATGAAATGAAAACGAGTGTCAATGTGTTTGCTTTTCTTGTGAAACACATGATTTTTAGATGAAGCAATTGCTGAAGTATTATCACAGAAAATAGGAGTTGGATCATTTTCTGAATGTGACATATCTTTTAATATTCTTCTCAGCCATACAGCGTGACAAGATGTTGAGGTAGCAGTGACATACCCTGCCTCTGTAGAAGATATTGATACAATTGGTTGCTTCTTTGATGCCCATGAGATTAGGTTCGTGCCCAGTTGAAAAACATGTCAAGATGTGCTTTTCCTGTCATCTAGGCTGCCTGCAAAATCACTGTCTGTGTGACCAGAAAGTTGATTACTATCAGATTGAGTGTACCACAAACCAAAATTGAGAGTACCTGCTATATATCTCAAAATTTGTTTCGCCATTTTCCAATGAGAATCTTTTGGAGATTCCATGAATCTGGAAACAAGGTTGGCTGCATGCATAATGTCAAGCCTAGTTGTTGTAAGATACAACAGACTACCTACTAAACTTTTGTACAGGGTAGAGTCCACTGTAGAACCTTCATCATTCTTGCTCAATTTTGTGCCTAGTGGTATGGGGGTTTCTGCTGGATTGCATTATTCCATGCGAAATATTTTGATGATGTATGCTGCATACTTTTGCTGACAGACAAAAATGTCTTTGATTGATTGATTAACTTCAATCCCTAAAAAATATTTCATTATGCCAAGATCTGTCATCTCAAACTCAGATTGCATGGCATGTTTAAAATTTGTTAACTAAAGATTTCCTGTATAGATCATGTCATCAACATATAAACATACAATCAAAATTTTACCGTGCTGATATATTTTGGTGTAAAGAGTTGGCTCATTTTGGCTTCTGTTGAAACCACTTTTGATCAGATAAGTGTCAATTTTGTTGTACCAAGCTCTTGGAGCTTGCTTTAAGCCATACAAGGCTTTCTTCAACCGATATACTTTGGCTGGGTGCTCTTTGTTGTTGGGTATTTCTACCCTACGGACTAATAAGCTAGGGTTCTAAGCCTATACGCAGATCATGACCCTTCAGATTTAACCTTTTACCTTCTACCCAAAATCTCAACCCCTTTTCTCAGACAAGCACAGGAAGAATGAAC
>ML783412.1:1040527-1092156 GCA_009831015.1 Picea engelmannii | reverse complement strand
CTTGTCTCAAATTGTCCAATAAATTTTTGGAATAGTTTAAACATTTGAAAATTTTGATTTCTATTAAGATTCACTAAATGAACATGCTCATAAACAAGTTAATATGACCATAATAATGAATGACGATTGGTGTGGTATAAGTAGGGGATGGTGCAATATCATGGCCATCTCACTACAATTTAACATATGCCTATTTAGGAAAAAATAATGAGATGGAAAGTTATAAGGTGAACATTTTTCTATTAATGTTTCTCTCATAGATTAGGAGTGGATGTTAATAAAGGTAAAATGGCTTTAGTTTTGGAAGAATGTGGGTTTAATAGGTATAACTAGGGAATATTTTTTGCCCTCTTTGTAAAACAAGGTCTCTTATGTGAGCTTGAGCATCTGGAAAGGAGAACTTCTTGGTTTTTTTTAGAGCTTGGCTTATGTTGTTTAGATTTAGGTTGAATACGGAAAAGGAGGGCCTCTGTACCAGTTTCATATTCTCCAGCCAAAGATCCAGATCCAAAGGCAGCACATAAAGATCCAACACCAGTAGCAGCATATCCAATTCCAGAGGACTTCTAAAATGGATTTTTATAATTAGTGGGCTCATCTAGATGCATGGTTGGCATTCTAAGGCCGAGGCTCTTATAACACCTTATATCTAGTTTTTTTAATTGTGAGGTGTGTGAGCTTACTTGGCCAAGACAATTGGGATTATGAAACACTACCACTCTTAAAGCCACTATTGTGTGCTCTATGAATGTGAAGATTTGACATGGGGTTTGAAGAAGTCCAATGAGGATATTGCGAAAGCCTATGTAGCATAATAAACTAGACATTTTTGTGGAATAAGTGGAAGTACGAGCTTACAAGTCATATAAAACAGGATAATGGGGTGTGAGACAAGTGTGTTGTGGATACTTCCAAGCACATTTTGTCAATTCTAGAATGGAAAAAAGGGGAAAATGCATTCATGAGCATCCACTAAAGCAATGATGAATAGTTAAGTGTCTAGGAAACATCTCTACAATAGATAATAGGAGAAATTTCCACCCATTTAGTCATTGTTCTTGAGGTCATTTCCTTCCTTTCTCCTATGGATTCAAGTTTCTCTTAAATGTGTCTTTCAATGATCATTCCCTGGGCTTGGAGAGTCAAAATGGAAAGTTGTGTCCTTGTGTACTAGAACTCAAACATAGCATATATAGGAGAGGCCCATATTATTGTTGACATTAAGAATGATGAGCACATGGAAGTACATGGAGAGGAGGTTGTTGGAAACTGGTGACAACGAATTCCTTCAGGATTAGGATTTCAAATCCTATAATCCAGTGTTGGTTGTAACCAATAAGACCAAGTTAGAATATGGATGAGATTGCATTTAATAATCAGTTTCCTTTGTAAATGTATATAAATATGTGTAAGCCCGTAGAGGTAGACAGGGAGTGTGAGTGAGTTGTTCTAATATCCATGATCTGAATAATAAGACAACTGATGCCTTCACTTGGTGGGCGTAGCCCAAATCTTGGGTGAACCATGTAAATCTCTGCGTCTTTTAATTCTCTATGTCTATGCTTGTCTTATGATATTTGTGTTTCTGCATTTACGAATATAACAAGTGGTATCAGAGTAGGTTACAGGAAAAGGTGTCACACGCAAAAAAAAAATTAACAGAGGAACTGTAGGAGTAAAACCTGTGTAAGGTGCGTCGATTTCCATATCCTCACAGAGGCCTCCTCTTGGAAGGAGCAATGTCCCATTAGTCAAACTTTTGTTCCTCGGAAATTCCTGAGATCACTGCACCCTGGTTGTATCGAGAGGGGGGACGACCACCTCACATCGTCGCAACCTGGTTGTATTCGGAGGTGCGATGACCCATTGAAGCATGTCACAGGGAAGTTGCATCGGGAGGTACGACGACTCCCTTTAAAACAAAGGTCACAATCTCCTTTAAAAAATTCGCATGTTTTTTTCAAAGAATTTAAGGTATGGTCTTTTGAAAAAGTTTAAGGTATAAAGTTTTTAGGCTATTAAATATTGTAAGGGTGGAGGATTGTATGAAAAAGGTGAATTTTAATTATATGCATATTATATTAAATGCATAAATTCAAGTTGCTCGATGCTTTATATAATATATTTGAGGTGGTCTTTTTTATATATTATAATATATTTGAGGTGTTCTTTTTTATATATTATTAAAAGGTTTTTTTGGATTAAACCTTTTAAAATTATTGTTCAACATTGAGTAAGATCATTCCTTGATATAAAGGGTCTTGGTTATTACAAGCAGTGGCATTGTGGAATTTTTTCTTATGCTAATGGCAAAAACTCAAAGTGCTAAATTTGAAATCGAGAAATTTAATGCCAAGAACAATTTTGAGATCTGGAAGGTTAAGATGCACTATCTGCTCATGCAACAAGACGTAGTGAAGGCGCTCTTGGGAAAAACAAAGAAACCCACAACCATAATAGATGAAGATTGGGATGAGATCAATGCCAGAGTGCAGAGTGCCATACGCCTATGTTTGGATGACGATGTTTTGTTCAACATTGTTGCGGAGAAGACGACAGTCGGTTTATGGATGAAGCTGGAAAGACTGTATGTGATGAAATCCTTGACGAACAGGATTTTCCTGAAAAAGAAATTGTACAATTTGCACATGAAGGAAGGTATGAAAATAGTTGATCATTTAAATACTTTTAATACTCTCTTAGTTCAGTTGACCAACATGGGAGTAAAATTCAATTTTGAAGATAAGGCAATTACATTATTGTGTTCTTTGTCCATGTCATGGGATCACTTTGTTACCTCTATTAGTTTCAACACAAAAAAAAGTATTGATTTTGATGTTATTGTTGGAGAACAACTGTCTAAGGAAACGAGGAAGAAAACCAATTTAGAAACCTCTACATCTGAGGCGATGATGGTTAGAGGTAGACCTAAAGAAAGATGATAGCGTCAGAGGGATTTATCTCTTTAAAAGTCGAATGGATAAAAGAGCAAGCTTAAGTGATGGTTTTGTGGCAAATCGGGACACCTGAAGAAGGACTGTTGGAAGTGACAACAAGCCTCAAAAGACGACCCTCCAAAATAAATGAAAGAAGCAAACTCAATTGAAACGGGTTCCACAACAGGTTCAGGTATGACTAATGAATTTTTATCAATTAGTATTGGTTCACATCATGATCAACATTGGTTATTATATTCCGGTGCTTCAAATCACATGTGTCTTCATAGACATTGGTTTGTTACTTACCAGTCTATAGATGATGGAATAGTTTACATGGGAAATGATATCTCGTGTGAAGTTGTGGGAATCGGTCGCATTCGAATTAAGATGTTTGATGGAACTGCTAAAATACTAACTGATGTGAGACATGTACCTGAGCATAGGAAGAACCTAAATTCTTTGGGAGTCTTAGACACTGGAGTATATAAGAGTATTGTTCAGGGTGGAGTTATGAAAGTATACAAAGGAATCCCACTGGTTATGAAATCCAAAAAGGTTGGTAACTTGTTTATGTTAGAAGGAAGAACTATGTCAGATCATGCGACAACTGTATCTGAAAACGACAATGATTTTGTTCGATTGTGGCATCAACGGTTAGGCCATATGAGCAAACAAGGATTGAAGGTATTATCTGATCGCAAGTTACTTCCTAGTCTAAAGTATTTAAAGTTAGATTTCTTCAAGCACTGTATTTATGGAAAACATAATAGGCAGAGATTTAAAACTGAAAGACACATCAATGAAGGAATCCTTGATTATATCCATCATGATGTTTGGGCACCATCCCCTGCTATTTCATATGGAGGATTATCATATTTTGTAACTTTTATAGATGATTTATCTAGAAAGGTTTGGGTCTATGTGCTGAAAAGAAAGGCTGATGTATTTATTGTTTTCAAGTAGTTTAGAGATTTAGTGGAAAAGAGCACTGGTAGGTCAATTAAATGTTTAAGAACTAATAATGGTGGTGAATTTACGTCAATAGAATTTGAGAACTATTGCAAGGAGTTTGGGATTGATAGGAATAAAATCACTTCCTATAATCCTCAACAAAACGGAGTTGTTGAACGCATGAACATGACTCTTCTACATAGAGCAAGGAGTATGGTTAGTAACGCCAACTTGCAGCAGAAACTGTGGGCAGAAGTAGTAACTACAGCTTGTTATCTGGTAAATCGATCACCATCAACAACAATAGAGTGAAAGATTCATGAAGAGGTATGGAAAGGTCACCCTTGTAATTATTCTAATCTTATAGTTTTTGGTTGTGAAACCTATGGTCTAATTCTGAAACATCAACGTTCTAAATTAGATCCAAAATTAAAAAGGCTTATCTTTGTTGGATATGGTGATGATATTAAGGGGTATAGGTTGTGGGATCCTACTGCCCACAAGATCACCATTAACAGAGTTGTAATATTTGATGAATCATCTCTCATCAAATCAGATGTAGATATTCAAATGAAACAGGAAGAAGTGCCTAAGTAACAATAGATTTAGTTTGAAACCAATTCAAATACAAATGAGAGTGAACATGGACAAGTTTCTGAAGATGTTCATTCAGAGTTTCCTGCAGAGGAAGGCATGGTTGATGATAACAATCAACAGAATGTGGATGAGGCACAAACTTTCCTAAGGTGGTCTACGCGGGTTAGAAATCCTCCAAGAAGGTATGATGATTTTGTTTCATCAGTTTCTTTAAGTACTAATGATGATGAACCTTCGTGCTATCAGGAAGTTGTGAAGGGTTATAACAATGATAAATGGAATAAGCAATGAAGGATGAAATAAAGGCATTAGAGAGGAATGCCACATGGGACCTGGTAGAACTTCCAAGAGACAGGAAAATTGTAGGTTGCAAGTGGGTTAGCAGGTAGAACTTCTGTAGAAGGGTGTTGATGATAAGGTGCAAAGGTACAAAGAAAGGCTGGTTGTGAAAGGATATTGTCAGAAAGAAGGTATTGACTTTCATGAGATTTTTTCACCATATGTTAAGATTGTTTCAATTCGAAGTGTGTTAGCATTGGTTGCAATACTCGATTTGGAGTTGGAGCAGCTAGATGGTAAGACCCTTAGACTGATTTCTTAGATGGAGATTTGGATGACAAGATTTACATGGAACAACCTGAAGGGTTCATTCAGAATCGCAACAAGAAATTTGTTTGCAGGCTCAATAAATCATTGTATGGTCTGAGGAAGTCGCCCAGACAATGGTACAAGAAATTTGATTATTTCATGGTGAGCCAAAATTATACAAGGAGTGAGTATGATCATTGTGTCTACTTTAAGAAATCGAATAATTCCATATTCATTATCTTAGTATTGTATGTTGACGATATTCTTTTAGTAAGAAAAAGAATAACTGAGATCAACATGTTAAAGGCTCATATGGCTAGGGTGTTCTATATCAAAGATCTAGGAGTATCAAGGCAGATTTTGGGCATGGCGATATTTAGAGACATGAGGAATGGTAAGCTTTGGTTGTCACAACATAAGTATGTTGAGAAGATACTTTTGAGGTTTGGTATAAACGATGTGAAACCAGTTTCAGTCCATTTGGCTTCCCTTTTTAAGATTTCTTCAAGCTATGTCCTAGTACAAAAGAAGAAAATGAATATATGTCTCGAATACCATATGCTAATGCAGTAGGAAGTTTAATGTATCTGATGGTTAGTACAACAACAAACATTTCACATGCAATTGGGGTTGTCAGCAGGTATATGGAAAATTCAGGTAAAGAGTATTGGGAAGTAGTGAAATGGGTGCTTCGATATCTAAGGGGCACAATGGTTGTGAATTAGTCTGTGGATATGTTGATTCTGATTTTGAAGGTGATTTGGACAAGAGAAGGTCGAATTTAGGGTGTGTCTTTACTCTTGCATGAGGAGCTATTAGTTGGATGTCAAAGCTACAGAACATTGTTTCTTTATCCACTACAAAAGAAAAATACATAGTTGCTTCACATGCTTGCAAAGAGGCAGTTTGGTTGAAAGGTTTGTTTAGTGAGTTTGGAAGGATTCAGGACAAAGTAAAGTTACTTTGAGATAGTCAAAGTGTTATTCACTTGGCTAAGAATCCATCCTACCACAGTAAAACAAAGCATATTCCTATCAAGTACCATTTTGTAAGACAGGTCATCGATGAATATGGAGTCTCTCTTTAGAAAGTGAAAACAAAAGAGAACTGCACATACATGTTCACAAAACCAATATTGTTAGAGAAGCTACAATGGTGCTTAGTTTCTCTTGGCTTGCAGAGAAGGTGACGAATAAAAGGAAGGAGCAAGGTATCAGGTGAATTGTTGTTAAGGTGTACATTTTTGGAAACTGGTGACAACGAATTCCTCTAGGATTAAGATTTCATATCCTATAATCCAACGTTGGTTGTAACCAATAAGACCAAGTTAGAATATGGATGAGATTTCATTTAATAATCAGTTTCCTATGTAAATGTATATAAATCTGTGTAAGCTCGTAGAGGGAGTCAGGGAGTGTGAGTGAGTTGTTGCAATCTTCATGATATGAATAATAAGACAATCAATGCCTTCGCTTGGTGGACCTAGCCCAAATCTTGTGTGAACCACGTAAATCTCTATGTCTTTTAATTCTATGTGACTATGCTTATCTTATGATATTTGAGTTTCTGCATTTACGGATATAAAAGAGGTATAGGAAGATATGCATGAAAGATTCTTTTAGCATCTAACTTTTCATGTTAGTCTAACTTTGAGAATGACCATGTGACAACTACATGTCCAAAAATTGTACACCAAATCAAAGGCTTGCATAATCCTTTAATAAAACATTTTCAAAATTGGTCACTTATGGTTTGAAATTTATAGAGAGGACAATTCCTTTGTAGGATACAAATAAATATTCTAACCCCGTGGATGCACCGGAGAACATCATTTTTAAAGAGCGGAAAACAAATTTAAGGTCTCTTCTTCAGGATTATTTGGCCTTACTCCTTACTTGAAATCTCAAATGCTAATCATAGTCTTCTTAAGAAAAATAAATATTGATAAATTAAAAAAAATGAGTAATTGTTTAAATGGTTAATAAACCTAGTCATATGGTTAATATACATCTTGAGTGAGCCAAATGGTTAAGAACATGTGTTTCCTCTTAAGAGGTCACAAGTTTGATTATTATTATAATAAGAAAAGAGAAGACTTAGGTGTTGCACAATTGCACTACTAGTTCTAAGTATCTTTAAATTTTCTTTTATTTTTTAAAATTAGTTATAAAATCTTAAACATTATATATATTTTTAAAGGTGATATCATTTTTATATTTATAATATTTAATATTTTTTATTTTATAAAAAAATATATAAATTAAATATTAAGTAAACTAGAACTTATGTTATTAAATAAATTGCTAGTTTTTCTTAACAATTTGAAATAAAGGAAAATAAAGCTTATAATTTTTTAAATAAATCGCTTGTTTTTCTTAACATTTGAACTAAAAGTAATTAGAACTTATAATTTGTTAACAACGAAGACAAAGAAAACACAAGAAGGGGCAAAAAAAAAAAAAAGAGTAGCCTCGTGCAATGCATGCATTCACATGTTTTATTCCAATACGTGGTAGTGGATCCATTAAGTACATAAAAGAGAATTGATAGTTGAAGCATTTTAGGTCACTGAAAAGATCCCTTTTTAATTTTTAAATAATGTGGAAGTATACTTTTTCTCGCATGGGTTAGAACAGTGACCCTTGAAACCACTGGTATAACATATGACATATTTTCCACTTCCCTTTTAACATGGTTGGGGCTTCATGTCGTTGGTCCTGGAGGCGGAAAACGCTCGCTGGAAATCCCGAAAGTGAGCAGGAAATCATTCATAAAATCTCTCTGGATCCCGCCTCCATCTTTATGTCCATTCTGCGACCTTGATCAGTATTTTAGCTTTACCTACGCTAGGAAACCAAAAAGTAAGCTCAGGTTTGTTTAATGGTTTTGGTTAAAAGTTTTATTTTTTAATTTTTTTTTTATTGGAATTTGGTTATGTAAATTTGGACAAAATTATTATATTTTATTGTTTATATTGTATTTCTAAATATATAAATGGATTTAGTTAGATGAAAAATCTCTGAGACACTTGGATTATATAAATTTAACTGCTCAAATATATAGATCCAACCATTATTACGAGATTTCGAGCAAAATCAAACCGAAAAAATTACCAAAAAACCTAAAAATATAAAACGTTTAGAATACTGCTAGCATAAATCATCCTCACCAATCATGAATGCCACTAACACAGTTTTCAAGCCAGTGGGCTGTCAACTTCACACCAAAGACGCGGAGAATAGAGAAAGCAAAATGTGAGAGAGGATAATAGTCTGTCACAGTGAGCATATCCATTTATGCGGTGAACAGTTGCATTCAGTTGTTAGATTGAATTTTAAAAATGAAGAAAAAGTTGCAGAGAGATACGGCAGACTCCATTGAATATTTAGATTTTCCGAGTATCCTGTTCGTAAAATATTCCGGTGGCGCATTAAAAATGCAGTCCCGATTTTCTATCTCTCTGAACATCTATATCTAGAGAAACGCTGGCTCACCATCACTACCTGAGATTTAAGCGTGAGAATTAGAGTTCAGCTGTAATCATGGGAAACAATAGTGCAAGTAATGGCGTAGTCTTAGTATGCAAATCCCCAGCTCCGGAGTTTTTGCCGTCATTTTGGCTTTGTCCAACTAGAAAAATCTGTTGTTGCCTATGTCAGGATTGTTGAAACTTTACGCAGCTTTGGCCAATCGATTGCAGATGGAGAGAAGAATTATAGCAGAATGGTGTGATGAGTATGTTGTCAAAGCCTCCTGATGGGGACATTTTAGTGATTGTCGCCCAAGGTATTCACAGGGCAATGGCATTTGGGGTTTCAGAAGGATAAGAAGTTGCAGGCTGAGAGGAAATCACTCTAAAATGGGATCATAGTTCGTTTTGCTATTCTCCGGTTGATATCGAATTGTTTGACATATCCAAGGTGTGAATTGTTTGAGATAGAGGAAGTAGTTTTTAGAGATAGTTTTGACATAAATAACCTTTTGTTTTTTACCAGTAATAAAAAAACTGAATTTTTACATATAAAAACTGAAATAAAAAATCAAAGACAAGATAATTATTTCTTTTAAAATAATTCTGTACTTTTTGTTGGTGGTTCAACTTTGAGACAATTAAAAAGCAAAAAACAGACTTATGTTTAAGACACTCTCACTCAAAGTGTCACAAAAAGATAGTGACGAAATTGTCTCACTTATATATGTATGTACATTGGATGGAAATGCATTAGAAATATATAGCAAACTCCAAACAATTCAATACACTCCATACAAATCAGATTGGATAAATATCTATAGATGATATGGAATAAATTCTACATGTATCATTTTACTGGTTGGATGCGTAATTCTTATGATCGACTTACCTTAATAGTTTTGTAAATATGATGAGTGGTACGAAGTGCCATTAGTTAAGGCACACCAACAATCATTTACTTTATATTTATTTACCTTTCATGTCAATGTAATCCACAATAATACATGCAAATGGAATCTACAACAATGGAGTTACATTTGCTTGGTTTGAGAGTTCCATTTGTTGCCAATGCTCGACTTGAGAGTGGTATTGTTGGGTAGTTGAAGAAAAAATGAGCATAAGCAAGATCAAACACACACTAAACCAAACATAATAATCCCACAATTTGACACATTGATTTATGTAGAAACTCAATGAGGGAAAAAACCACTAGCAATGGTTATTGGTATTTTTATTATTTAAGGGAGAATTATAATAGCCTTCATATGCATACAATCATCCTCTCCTCACACACTCTGCTCTCTACACAGTTTGCTCTCACACTCTTCACACATTACACTTACACCTCTATGGGTATGCTCGTATATATAACGTCTATCACTTAGTTACACAGACTGATCATGAATAGATCATTGAATAGATCACATAGTTACACGAACAATTCATAAATAGATTGCATGCATGCACATTAGCATAGTTTCATGCATGTGCATGTGACCCCATGAGGAAATTTGTTGACATGTTTCCAATAGATATTAAAGTGCAAGCTAACTTTGTTATTTCTCTAGGTGTTTTCTCTCTCCCAGTGTACACAAATGCCTCCCTATTTTCTTCTCTTCCCTCCAAAACTCCGATTGATTCATTTCCCACCCTACGCCCATCATATCATATGTTCACATTCCTGGCACTAATAAAAAATTTTCCTTGTTAGTATAGTTAGTTTGTATTTGAAACCCTAAACCTAGTCGCTAAGTAGGGTTTTTGTGAGGAGAGTAGTGTATGGTTACCATGTCGATTGCCTACTCTCTATATAAATTCTCTAACACTTATCTAGCTCTCTAAGCCCGTTGATTGTCTTAGTCTTTGGAATACCGAATAGGGTAAAATAACCCCATGTGGAGAAATCTCATGCAACCCTTAACACACTAGTCTCACGCAACCCTATCGAGAACACTATATCACACGTATGCAATCCATAGTTGAATAATGGACATGCATTGGTCACATGCATTCCATCTTCATGCCCCCATCATCCCTTGCGACCTTGAACTGAAGTTATGTACAACCCCCTAAGGATGTTCAACCCACGACGACTGTCCTAAGCTGACCCACTAAACTGTTATAATTGCAAATGCGGAAAACACAATTCACATATGATAATTAACAATCATACAAATAAGAACACAGGGATTTCACGTGGTTCACACAAACGTTGGGCTACGTCCACGAATCATAGGCATCGGTTTTATTATTATTCAGATCATGGAGATTACATCAGATTTCCAAGTTCTCACTCTGTCTCTCTCACTTAGTCATTTTTCCTCTATGAGATTACATGAATTTATACATTCACACAATAAACTGATTATTAAATGCAATCCCTATCCATTTTCTAATTTGGTCCATTTGGTTGTAACCAACGTAGAATAATATGATCCAAATCTATCCTTTGAAGGAATTCATTGTCACCAAATCCCAACAATGTCCACCTTGACAACAATTAACCTGATACCTTGCTCCTTCCTTTTGTTCATCACCTTTTTTCCAAGCCAAGAGAAGCCAAGCACCACTGCAGCTTCTCTAATAAAACTAGTTTCATGATCTTGCCTGTGTGACTTGCACGAGTTTGGATTTCCTCAGGGGTCACTTCACCTCCAACATGTCTTCCACAACTGTGTTGTGAGACATATTTAGTGATAGATCTCCTCCTATCCAAAACACCTATAAAATATACATTACAATTATCAGAAACCATCTTAGTGTAGTCATTATAGGTGACATTTGTGCTTCTCAAATGATGAAGCACCCATTTCACTGCAAACCCTGAAACTGTCACGTATCTAACAACATCATTAGCATGTGAAACATTTGATCTTAACCATTTCATCAAATACAACAAACCTTCTACTGAAATTACACAAGACATAACCTTTTTTCCTTTATAGATAGGCCCTATGCTTAAAGAAAACTTATAATGGAAAGAAAGAGGGATAAAAACTGGTTTTACAATGTTCATATTGAACTCCAACCACAACTTACCATTACCATGTCTATGTACTTCCATGCCCATTATTTGTTTTTCTTCTTCTTGATCCCTCATCTGAATTGTCATGTCCACCTGAGTCAATTTCTTACTGATTTTATCCACGCTTCAGCTTCCATCGAGCATATCATCAACAAATAACATCAATATTGTGAATGTACTATAAACTGTATAGTCATTCCTACCCTTTGAAATTTTTTGACTCACTAAGAAATATTCAAACATCATGTATATTTGTCTGGGTACCATTAGGCCATACAATGAATTATCTAGCATGCAAACAAATTTACCGTTGTGATCTTGAATCAACCCTTTTGGTTTTTCCATACATAGAATATCTTTGTCAATGATGACCTTGTCAGAAGTAGGATCCCACACACAACATCCCTTTATACCATCATCATAACTTTCAGAGATATAAAACAAGAAGGAATTTGGAAACAAAGATTTTAAGTCTGGAAATGATTTACTGCTTACGGATACCTGCAATTTTGTCTTTCTCTTATGACCTTGATGGTTCTACAATAAACAAGAAGATACATCTTTCACTTCAAATGCTACTTCAATACTCCCTTCTAGCTTATAAAGGTTATCAACCTTTGTTGCCTTCATCACTACTAAATTCCCTTTCAACAATGTGAGAGCTCCACCTTGACTTGTATACTTATATCCATAAGAATCCAACACTCCCAATGAAATAAAATTTGATTTAAGCTTAGGTACATATCTAACATCCGTTAATTCCCTAACAATACCATTGAACATATTGATTCTAGTACTGCCAACCCCAACAGTTTTACAAGGAATAACATTTCCCATAAACAGTACACCCTCATCAACAGATTGGTAAATTACTAGAAACGGATAAAACTTGATCAATTATAACTAAATTTGTTACAGTGAAATTTGCTTCCTTCGTAGAGTTTTCCTCAGATTCCTTTCTCTTCCAGAAATCTTTCTTGAGATGTTCTATTTTTCCACAGTACCAACATTTTTCTTTACCTTTTGTGTGTCTTAACTTAGATCAAGAAAAAATTCTCTCATTCTGCTCTTTAGTTCGACCTCTGACCAGCATCGCTTCTGAAGTTGAGGTTTCTTTCCTAGATTTTCTCCTCATCTCCTCAGCCAACAAAGCTCCCACCATAGATTCTTAATCTAAAACATCTGTTGAACTAAAGCTAATAGAGGTGACTAGATTATCCCAAGACTCAGACAACGAACACAATAGTGTAATAGCCTTATCCTTATCTTCAAATTTAACTTCCATAATAGTCAATTGAACTATAAGGGTATTAAAGGTATTTAAATGGTCATCAACTTTTGTACCTTATTTCATCTGCAAACTATATAACTGTCTCTTCAAGTAGATCCTACTCGCCAAGGAACTCATCATATATAGACTTTCTAACTTTCTCCATAAGCCTGATGTTGTATCCTCTCCTACGATATTAAACAAAACCTCATCCACCAAACATAAACGAATGGTACTAAGATCTTTTGCATATAGATATTCCCATTCCCATTCTGTCATGGTTGTTGGTTTCTTTGAATTTCCTGCCAATGCTTTTTGCAACCCTTGTTGCACCAATAAATCCCGCATCTTGAACTTCCAAAGATCAAAAAAAAAATTATCGCTGAACTTTTCAAATTCAAATTTCCAACTCTGCATCTTAGCCATTAGCACAAAAATATCCTAATGTCCACTGCTTATAAAATCCTTAAAATTTCCAAGAATAAAATCATGCGCATTTCCGCACCTCACACTACCATTGGAGTGCGGCGAGTCTGCGCCTCACGATTCACTTGGAGTGCGACGATCTTTAAATATTTACTCACTGTAATACAGAACTTGAGTGAGGAAATTCCATGTTTTCAAGCATGAGTAAAGTGTGAGTAGTATGTTGTCGCACCCTTCTAGAGGGGGTACTTGCAGCGATGTATAAATCGACGCACCTCACACAGATTTCACTTCTGGTGCTCCTCCGAGAATTTGAAGCTCCTCCAACCAACTCTGATACAACTGGTTAGAATTGAAAATGTCGAAAACACAATTCACATATGATAATTAACAATCATACAAATAAGAACACAAGGATTTCACGTGGTTCACCCAAACATTGGGATACGTCCACCAACCATAGGCATCGGTTGTCTTATTATTCAAATCATGGAGATTACGTTAGATTTGCAAGTTCTCATTTTGTCTCTCTCACTGAGTCGTTTTGTCTCTACGAGCTTACATGAATTATACATTCACACAAGAAACTGATTATTAAATGCAATCCCTATCCATATTCTAACTTGGTCTATTTGGTTGTAACCAATGCATAATAATAGGATCCAGATCCATCCTTTGAAGGGATTTGTTGTCACCAAATCCCAACATAAAATACACGTTGAATCCTCATCTCATTCGCCCATTGAGACTTACCTCATTCTCCCATCTATGCACATCGAATCCTCACCTTATTCTCCCATTGATGCACATCATATCCACACCTCATTCATCCATCGATTCATGAATCTATTAGAAATCCCAATCTTTAATAAAACGTTGGTCAAAATTCTTACTGATACTTAATAGTGTGGTTGTTGGGATCGTTGGTAGAAATATTAATTAGTATGTTGGTCATTTTGAAATGGTATAGTTGCAAGGATGATATCCATCCGTACAATCTCGATGAAGAAAAGAACGATATCCAGTGATTAGTTTCAATAAATTTCTTGAAGGTTGTATGATGTACTTAGGTTGAGGCCATCCCTATCTTCATACCAGGTGAACAAGAAGTACATGGTGGAGAAACTAGTGGTTGAAGACACTAAGTAAAGTCACTCAAGGAAAAATGAAAAATTGAAGCGAATATAAAGATAGCTTCTTGTAAACACCAGATTCAAGTAGATTTCTTGCTTCCTTCCATCTATTTGTAAGAGATGAAAGGACAAAAAGAAGAAGAAGCTTAGAGATTGGAGGGTTGGTATAATCCCCGTGAAAAATCCAATCTTCACTGTACCCATTGTGGAAGGAATGGATTAAATAAAGCTACTGACCGAAGAGTTTCATGGGATAAGATCGAATAAGAGAGAGGTAAAACTGCAAAACTAGAGAAAGGTAAGGCACGTGCTCATTTATTTGTCTCCCATTGTAATATAGGAGTAACCAAAGATTTTCTTAACACTTCATTTTCTTCTTGCCGAGATGTATGGATTCTTGACATGGGTGAAACCTCCCAAATGACATTTCGAAGAGACTTCTTCGAAGACTTCATGGTGTAGTGTATTTTGTAGATAGATCGAGTCTCAAACCTTTAAGAATGGGCAACATGTGGCTTAAGTTTCCTAGGTGTTGGCATCCAAATTTTTTGGTTCATATCACGTGCATGCAAAAATGAATCCCATTCCATTTTTAAGTGCAGCTGAGCTAATGTGGAAAGAATGACAATAAGTGCACGTCAGACCAAGTTTTGATATTGTGTGCAAACTCCAAGGTCTATCAAATGTGCACCGGTCCGAGTTTAGATGTGTACTGGTCCGAGTTTAAGACACACACTAGAATCAAGGAATGAATCATCGAGAAATATCCTTCAATGATTACTTCCAACAATGAAAGGGAACTTGGAGCTAAAAAAGATGAGTTGGCGAAGCAGTTAAAATTGCCCTGATTCCAGAAGGCTACGTGGACTGGAGGCATGTGCTAGAAGCATGGGAGGCAGTGTGTCAGTAGAGAAAGTGGAGCAAAATTGAAAGAGACAGATCTCTCAAGCAGAGAAACCTATAAAAGGAAGAAGTTCCATCAGAGATAGAGTTAGAGAGTTAGACACTCACTTAGAGGATTCATTGAGTTGTTGTTTGTTGTGTGTCAAGATCACTCTGAGACTTTGTATTATTGTAATGGTTTAATTCTACTAAATATAAGTATGAGTGCGTCATAGGTATGAGGTATAAAGGAATACACATGGCGTAGTGTGATATAATTATGGGGAAATATATAAAGAGGACATGAGACTTCGTTGATGTTGAATCTAGTTTGATTAATGTATGCTTGTGTTCAATGTAATGGAAGGCATAATAAACATACGGTGATTATGATCTATCATGTGTCACTCATGTGTTATTTGGACATATGTGTGTATTGTTTTACATATTTATAATAGTAGGGTGATTTTAATGGATTGCATGAAAGTTATTCTGAATTGATCCCTGTATATTTAGTCGTTCATTCCTGTCACAAGACTAGACGGTCTATGTGATCCTCATTACACCTTGAGTGGGACCTTCTTCGGCCTTGGTTGAATATTGATATGCCAACACTTTGGGTTTTTTGTTAGTAAAATCTGGAGGAACCTTGGTTCTAAATTCCCCAATGTTACGAAGGACATGCAAAAGCGTGAAATGACCCTACAAAGGGTTTTGTTTCCAGGGCTTTAAGGTCTTGTATTCGAGGATGAAGGAAAGACATGAGGTGGTATCCATCTCAGGATAAAATTCAATATTTGCTAACTGCAAAAAGGATCATGAATTTTCATTGCGAGAAACTCAGGGGCTAAGAGTGAATGTGAAGAGATGGAAAGATAAATATCTTTCGAGTTATCTACATGAGATGTTCTTTGTTGAATTTCCCTGTTTGTTTTATGAATGGATGAAAAGGAAAAATAATACCAATTATTCTTTGTAGCCTCTAGACCCAGTGGTTTGGGATCAAGTCGCGCTTGATAGAATGGAGGGATTTGACAATAAGTGGACTCAAGCCATTGATTCTCAGTTTTCTCGAGTAAAATAAGGCTATATTATTGAATTTTTTATGGACTACATTGATTAGCAAGGATGAAAATTAGTCTGTGAAAGGTATGAGGAAATGAATGTTAGAAGATATTCCACTTTGGATAAAGGTGTTATTCGTGGATAAAGGGTTGATTCACATGGAGCGAGACATAATGGCTAAGTAAACTCCCCTAACACTTTGGGGGGGTTCCAAAGATGGGGAAAATGAGAGAGGAGAGAGATCCATTAAGGAGGATACATAGATTATTGAGATGAGGTCAGTAATGGGATGGACATAGAAGAGAAAAGGAGAGAGAGACAACTGAGAGATACACAATAAGGGTTGAGCTAAGAAAGAAATATGAGTAGAGAGATGGAAAAAAGATAGAAGGGGCATGTGAAGAGGGGTTAGTCCCGAGAGGAAGATAAAATATATTGCACCAGGTGGAAGTGTGGATAAGTGCGTTGGGCTAGAGTGGAGCACATGCGAAGATAGGCCCGCAAAGAGGTGAAATGTTGAGAGTACCCGGTGTCTAGATAAGATACCGATAGTAATAGTAGAAGTAGTTGCAAGGACCTATGTGACAATTTTTGAACCCCTCGATTGTTGCAGAGTGAAACCATCTCGAAAGAAGATTAGGTGCAGAGTAGAGGTGCCAAAGAAAGGAAGGAATATGGAGGATCCCCTAGTGGTGGGGGAGAATATTTGACAATTTTAGATGTTATTTTGTAGCTGTAGGTAGGAAACTCTCTAGGTCCCCTCATTACAAATGTCAAAATAAAATGGATGTACCCCCCCTTTGAACCACCTTCATTGCACGTTTGTAACAAAGAAGAAGGAACAACATATAATTAAGCGATTCGAGTAAGATAAAGAGTAGAAGAAGATCAAAGAGAAGAGATGAGTGAAGAATAAGGTGAATTCAGTTCCACATCACCAAGAGGAGAATCAATAGCAAGGAGTTTGACAACCATCAGTCATATTGGAGGAGGTATTTTGCGCTAGAATATGGAGAATGAAGACAACACCTTAAGGTTACCCATGTTCCATGTAACATGTATAGATTATGCAAAACATTATTAGCTCACGTGCAGACCAATCTGGTCTGTTAATAGGATCCCATATGAAACAACAAATATCACACAGCTAGAAACCATGTTAAGGGATAGAGCCTTGACATGGTACATGGTACATTCATGGGATAGATCCATGTTGGATATCAAGCAATATATGTTTAAGAAATTCCAAAAACCCGAGTCAGAGTCTCAGTGTGTTACTTAGATCGAGAAGAATAAGTAGAAAGAAGGATAAGCCATGTGGGATTATGACCAGTGGATTAAGATGTTGTTGTATAGGATGACATTCTAGATTCAAGACATGCAGCAGAGAGAGTGGTTTATTGTAGGGTTTCTTCCCCATATACTAGTTCTTCTCACCCAACAAAAAGTGAAAAATGAAGCAAAGGAGGTAGAAATTGCAATGCACCTTGAAGCTACACCAAGAGGGTAAAATACATAGATGTAGTTTGTGTAGCTGCAGTCATAACTGACCAACCCAAAAATGCAATTTCACTTATGGCATACCACATGTCACTCTAAGGGGAATGGAGGGATGAGTTCCATGTACTTTCCGAATTATGTGGCGATAGGTGCACCAGGTCCATTCCCAACTAGAAAAACAAAATGGTGTGAGATATGTTGACAGTGAGGCCATGTACCACCCCACTTCCCAAATTTGTAGAAGTATCAAAAGACGAATCACACTCCATCATGTGAGTTTTGTAAATCCATGGGACACAATATCAATAACTTTTATTCACTCCAACTGAAGCAAGAAAATACCCTCCATGCATTATGAGTACAGGAATAACATAAGGGTGGTGGCCATGGTGGTTTTGAGAGAGGAAGATACCAAGGAGGTCAAAAAGGTGTATATGGGTACAGTTGTGGATGAATATATGGACGTGGGGGATGTAGATCCACCACTTGTTTCAATTGTGGAGAAATTGGTCATGTATCAATGTTTTGAACCAAAATTCATGTACTTTTTTCATACTTATACAATCCCGAGCATCTCACATAGGGTTTTCATGACTTAGTGAATAAGTAGGAATAAAAGAAGGCCCATTGCAATATGGTGCATGCAGAGTTGTGAAAAAATAAGAATAAAGATGAGGAATTTGATGTCCAGGTGGTAAATCAAGGGAGAGAAAAGATATGAAGGGACTTCGCATGAGATGAGAGCTCGCGTCATAAGCTAGATGAGTAAATAAGAAAGGTAACATAACCCCTTCCTAGGTTCTATGTTTCCCAATAAAATTAGTTTATGTGCAACACACAATGAGCTATTGAAAAGGAAAGAGGGAATGAAGAACTATAACACGGAATACAAATATCACTCGAGGAGGTTCAGATCCATGAGGAAGTGAAACACTCAAAACAAACGTCGTTGGAGGAGGCATGAATCAAGGAATAAGTGTAGTAGGTGACACAAAGGTCACCAGAAGAGGCTTGTGCATGGGAAGAGATGCAATATGTGATGAAATGGTCCTTGGAGGAAGCTCACATGCACAAGGAGTTGTAGCATGCCATGCATAAGTAAATGGAATAAGTTCACAAGAAGGACTAGTTGCAAGGTGCTGAGAAAAGAGCATTTGAGGAACATCAGTCATAGGATTTGAGGAACCTATCGTGCGAAGAAGCAATTCACAACTTGGGTCATGATATAGACATAGAGGATCAAGTAACCAACTTCTTACAATGTTGTTTCTGATTACTCAGTTATCCTAATGCTATGAATAATTTGAAACAAAATCTAGCCACTTCTATGGGGAAAGCGCTGGCATATAGTGTTAGTATCAATATTTACAGTGTCAAATTTTGACCTAAAGGATGCTATAGGAAGTTCCTGTAACACCCTGTTTTTAAAGAAAATGACAGTTTTTCTTTGTGATAGTTGATGGTGAAACATGATAATCACACTATTCCAAACCCTAAAATACACATATTACATGAGTAGCCAGGTAACAAAAGGTAATGATAAGCCATAATGGCATGGCATACCACATTCTTTATTTTTGTTTTATAACAAGAAGAGGGGGTTCACACATGGTTTTGTTATTATTAGGGATACATTTAAACATGTTTTAGCCTTTAGAAACCATTTTTTATGATCAACAAAGAGTTTTAGAGAAGTCTTATATGATAAAGGAGAAAACAGACTGCTAAGAACAAAGGATTTTTTGGGAATGACTATTTTTACAGCCAAGTTCAAACTCGGTCACTGACCAAATGGAGAGGAATTTGTGAAACAAAAGTAGGCTTTCCTAAAAAATGATCTCATATACAAAATCATTTCTTATTTTTTATATAGTTGTCACTGTTTGGAAGATACAAGCATATTTTTACATCTCATTTTTCAAATTTGAAAATTCCATAATTTCATGTTTTCGTCGTCAACTTTGGGAACAAATTATGAGGCGATGGAGAGGAATTTGTAAACACTGAAATGGGTGTTTCTCAAAAACGATCTCATCTACAAAATACCCTCTTAGGTTTTACACAACTATTATGGTTTGGGAGATATTAAGTGATTTTTCAACCCCATTTTTCATAAATTTTCCATATGCTGTAAAATGGGACAGTCATCCCTTAGTTCATTTCCACACATGCCCAGAGGAGGTGTCAAGTCATGAATACATATGGATGTTAAAGGAGGATACGTTTTCTAAATATCCTCAATATTTGATCTGATTTGAATGTATTTAATGCTTTAAATTTCAAACCCTATATTTTAGGTATGGGACTCGTTTTCAAGATTTTTTGTAATCTTGTTGATATGACTAAGTGAAAATTTGACCCTAGGAGGTATCCTATATATCTATTTTAAGCAGATCATATTCAAAATTTGAGAATCTAGTTTTTATCTCATAGATTTATAAAGCTCATGGAAAATCGTATGTAAATAGGGGATTCAGTCCGAGAGGATGAGAGTGAGATGCCAAGGGTTGAAGGTCTATGTAATATCTTGAAAAACCTATCATGACTTTTATGTAAAGGAAATTCAACAGGTAACAAAGTTTTTGATCAGTTTGTTATTCTGTGTTAGTCATTTTTTTGTCATCTTCCTGAATATGTAGTTTTTTTCTATAGGGTATACGTATGCAAATTCTGTGTTGAGATAGTTATTGTATAGGTTATGCTTTAATTTTTTCCACAAGCATATTCAACTTCTTAATTCAGGTTTAGAAAGGATTTCTAAATACTGAGTTATTCTTATACTGTTAGTACATCAAAGCTCATAGGTGTTATTTGATTGACTTTCACCTTGTTTCCTCTTTTCTGATTTCGAGCTGATCTATGTTTTGTTGACCTAATTTGTCTACCCATAGAATTTTACGCCAGGGTTATTTTTGTTTATGGACTCCATGCCCAATGGATAGTTCCTGATCTGTAGTAAGCTCTCTTCCCTCTTGTTGATCCTACCATTTTCACATTTTATTAAACCCAACCAAATTATTTTTAATATAAGATGTGTTAGTCTTGACTCAATAGCAGTCTTGAGTCGACTTCTAGCGCTAACATCTTTTGGCGTCGTTGTCGGGAATGAAGTTGAAAATATTCCGTAGGAGAACGACATTGATTTGATCCAGCTTTAGATGGTGAACTAAAGTTGAACACGTACAGACTGCAATACTCTTTCACATAGAAACTCCACAATCTAAGACTCTACTGGAGGAAAAATACTGCTAGTAGAAAAATTTAAGCACTTAAGGGAAAAACCAGGTATCAGCTCATTACCTTTCTCCATGAAACATTTTTTGTCTTCACCAACTCGTTGTTGTCTTTCTCTTTGCATGTAAATAGGATCAACCTATATTTTTTTTTATTCAGATGATCGTAATCCTACAAATGCATATTCTTCCCTGATTAATGAATATTTTTCCTCTTCATGCACCATTGACGTTGATTTAATCCCATCATGTGAACCTATTGATAAAGTTGAGGTCTACATTTCAATTTCTCTTGAATTTGACTCATATTGTAAACTTGTTGATTACAAAGTTGATATACTTGATGAGGTCCTTGTTGAACCTTCATATCAACCATTTGACCTTTTTTTTGATCCTAGTGAAGCTCAATAAAGGATTAGAGAATTTTTTAAACCTCTCAAGCTGCCTTCTATCCTAAATGATTACCCTCCCATGTTTTTTGAATACCTTCCTGTATTCAAAGGATATGATCATACTGCAACTAAAAAGCACATGGAATCTTTTGAGGATTTAATTGATAATTTCAAAATCATGCATGAGGATGTTATCTTGAGGTTATTTTCCAAATCCTTGGTCGGGGATGTTGCTTTGTGGTTTAGAAATATGAAGGCTTGTTTTATTTTTTCGTGGGCTGATTTTCATTGTGTATTCCTGAGATATTGGGGTGAAAACAAATCTAGTGATCAATATATATCTGAGTTTTATGCCCTAAAGAAGAGAATAAATGAGTTTGTCACTCAGATCAACTGGAGATTCCACAACTTCTATCTTAGCATGCCTTATTTCATTTGACCATCTGAAGTTGTGTCCAAGATATTTTATATTACATCTCACCATCATCCTATTTTTGTTTTATTCCTCATAGAGATAAATTCTTCATATTTAGAGCAGGTGTATATAGATGCAGAGGAGATTGGAAAGAACCTTCGATTTTTTGAAAAGCTCTCAAATCAATTCAGGGTTGAATATTTTCATGTACATGGACAAGAGGATGTTTATGAACAAAAAATAGATTTGGGACAACTTTCTGCATGATTTTCAGATTTCAATTCTTTTTCATGACTTGAAGATGTCAAATATGATTTTTGTACCATTGAGAATACATATGCACGTCCTCTGAAATTCTATCATAAAAATGAATTTACAAATAGGGTTGACTATTTTTCTAGTTATGAGACAAGAGATGATTGTGATAAAAAAGGTCATTCTGCAGATTGTGGAAAGTTTTTAGTTGATGATAGTAGGAATATTTTTAATACTACTATTAAAATGTCACATGATCATTTTGTAAAAGAAGAAGTGGATCCTCCCAAACGCCTGTCCATTCATACTGCAAATCAACAACCCTTTTTTGTTTCTGATAACATGCAAGATTATATGTTCTTGAATTTTGGTCAATATCTTTCAGTGTAGGAAGACATCCAACAAACAGATGGCCTGGATTATATTTTTGTATCACTAGAAACTATGAAGGACCAACTTAGTCCTCCCATTCATCTAGATTTATGTTATATCATCCATGATCCTATAGTCATATATATGGCGTCGTTTTGTTTGGAAGTTTTCAGTATTGGAGATTTCTCGAAGCTAGTATGTTGCAACTATAAGTATTAATTCTTTATCGATTTTTTGCTGCATTTTTTCCCTCTTTTATGGGTTTAATTGAAGAGTAGTTTGCAAAACATTATATTCACCAATCAAATAATTACCTAGTTGCACTAGAAGCATGAATTCACTTCATCAAATTGGAGAGTTGGTTAGATTAGTGTAGCATAGATAATTTTCTTGATTCCCAAGCATTTGGATTTCATTAGTATGTTTTTTTTCAATAGTTCTTTCATTTTACCTGAATAAGTTGCAGAATTGGAGGTATGGTAGTGGACGAATGCACATGTTTGGAAGAAGGTGAATGACCCCATAGCCCAATGGATAAGGGACATATTTCCTTGTTATTGGAATCTCACAAGAATCGTGACATCCCCCGTGGAGCCAATGTTAGTATCAATATTTGTAGTGTCAAATTTTCACCTAAAGGACGCTACAAGAAGTTCCTGTAGCGCCCTATTTTTGAAAAAAATGATATAATTTTGTTTTTTTTCATGATGGATGATGGTGAAACATGATAATCACACTATTCCACACCCTAAAATAGACATATGACATGAGTAGTGAGGAAACAAAAGGTAATGATAAGCCATAATGGCATAAAATATCATATTCTTTGTTTTTGTTTTATAACAAGAAGAGGGGGTTTGGATATGGTTTTGTGAGTCTTAGAAATTCATTTAAACATTTTTTATCCTTCAGACACCATTTTTTATTATCATCAAAGTGTTTTGGACTAGTTTTGTATGAAAAAGGAGAAAACAAACTACTAAAAATAGGGGATTTTCTGGAAATGATTGTTTTTGCAGTCAAGTTCAAACTTGGTCTCCGACCAAATGGAGAGGAATTTGTGAAAACAAAAAGAGGATTTTCTCAAAAAAAAGATCATATACAAAATACTCTCTCATTTTTTACACAGGCGTCACTTTTTGGGAGATACAAGAAGATATTTACAACTCATTTTTCAAATTTGAAAATTCTAGAATTTCCTATTTTAGTCATCAACTTTGGGAACAAGTTACGAGGCGATGGAGAGGAATTTCTAAAAACTGAAAGATAATTTTCTCAAAACCTATCTCATATAAAAACTCCTTTCTCATATTTCATACATTTATTAAGGTTTGGGATATATGAAGTGATTTTTCAGCCCTATTTTTCATAAATTCGCCATATGTTGTAAAATGGGACAGTCAGCCCTCAGTTCATTTCCACATGTTCCAAGAGGAGGTGTCAAGTCAGGAAGACACATGGATTCTCAAGGAGGAAATGTTTTATAAACATCATCAAATATTTGATCTGATTTGAATGTATTTAATGCTCTAAATTTCAAACCATAGATTTTAGGTATGGGATTGATTTTCCATATTTTTTGCAATATTGTTGATATGACTAAGTGAAAATTTGACCCTAGGAGGTTTCATATATATATCTATTTGGAGTAGATAAGATCCAAACTTTGAGTATTTGTTTTTTATCTCATAGATCTATAGATCTCATGGAAAATAGTATGTAAAGGGGGGATTCAGTCCGAGAGGCTGAGAGTGAGATGAAGATGTTTGAAATTCTATGTAATATATTGAAAAAACTATCATGACTTTTATGCAAAGCAGCTTCAACAGATAACAAAGTTTCTGATCAATTTTTTATTCTATGTAAATCATTTTTTTGTCATCTTCTTGAATAGGGTATACACATGCAAATTTTGTGCTCAGAGAGTTATTGTATAGGTTATTCTTTCATTTTTTCCACAATCATATTCAAGTTCTTAATTCAGGCTTATAAATCGTTTCTAAATACTGAATTATTATTCTATTTTTAGTACATCAAAGATCATAGGTGTTCTTTGATTAACTTTTAGTTTTTTCCCTCTTTTCTTTCATTACATATATTTACAAATTTTGACTTGATCTATGTTTTTATGACCTGATTTGTCTACCCATAAAATGTTACGTCAGGTTTATTTCTTTTCTATGGATTCCATGCCCAATGCCCAGCTGTTGATTTGTAGTTGGCTCGTTTCCCTCTTGTTGATCCTACCATTTTCACATTTTCTTAAACCCAAGCAAATCATTTTTAATCTAAGATATGCTAAGATTGAATCAATAATAGTCTTGAGTTAACTTATAGTGCTAAAATATAGGACTATATCATCTCCCCTATAAGAAATAGATATGTGCAAAGTCAGTAAGCAGAAGTGGACGAGGCACGAATTCAAGATGATAATGGATATTGGTGGCTATGACATGGATGGATTCATGTTGGATCTGGGTGTCGAAGTGAATATTATTTCAAAGAAGTCATGGGAGTTGAAGGAAAAGTCGAGTCTAGTTTGGTCACCTATTCAGTTGCAATTTGGAAATAAGTACAAGATATATCCTATAGGCTGACTTGAACAAGTGAATGTAAATATAGAAGGGGTGAAGACCAAGGTTGGCTTTGAGGTCATAGAAATTATGGATGACTCTAACCCATACCCCAGATTTATTAGCATTTATTGGGGATTTGACAATAATTCCTTGCTAAATATGAAGAAGAGAAATATTGACACCCTACATGTGATCATACCTCTAGATCCATATGAAGGGCATAGATACAGTGAGCCAGTGGATGGGTTTGTGTGGAGATAAGTCATTAAAAAAATCTTTAAGATCACTGTGAGCAAGGAGGATTTCATTAATCCCACCGCAGATGGAGAATTAAGTTGGTGAAGCATGAATTATTATGACATTGGCTCTAAAGATTCTATGGAAAGGTGGAAAAACAAGCTATAGGAAGTGTCAATAAGAATGTGTGTGAAGATCTCCGTAGAGGCGTGTGAGGAAGAGTTTTTCTCCTATTGGTATGATGGTTTAGACCTACTGGACACATTTGTTTCCTATATACAACACATTCCCAAACATCAGAGGACATGTTCCCTTGATATAATGCTAGTAGGAATTCTTGCGTGATAGTGGGTCATGCATCGAGAAGCCTGTCAAGAATGGTCTATGATAAAATAATCTATGTGAGATATGCATAGACTTGATATGAATATTTGTCACGACATGTGTTCTTGTGAATGGCGGTGGATAGACATGCAACAACATAGGAGGCACCAAAAATACTTAGAGGCCCCATGTGAGCTCCTCAGAAAAAAGAGTGCTCCCTCAAAACCTGGGGTTTCAATGACACATGTAAAGGATTCACATCTGCAAGAAATGGATCTTGCTAAAAAGTATGTGGTAGAAGAAATAACATGAACATGTCTCAACACCACTAACCCCATTGATAAAATAGAGGAATCCCATAATAATAACATAGTCAAGGATACTCAGTGGATGAAATAGGTAGAATGGATATGAGTGAAGCAGCGTTGTGGACCACTAGGGGTCACTGCGAGTAAGTAACCAAGGTGAGATGATTTATAAATACCAAATGAGTTCTGAAAAAAGCTTGGTCAAACTTTGATACTAATTCATCACAAGAATCCTTAGATGTTAATTCACAACCACATCCGACCATATTCAAGGAAATAAAAGACCAATTTGACCTATTTACAACATGTCATGTGAATGTCTTATCCATAAACTTAAAATGATTGAATGAAATAATCAAGAACCGAGAATTTAAATGCATCAAGCTTCTGCTTCAAACATGTAGAAACAAGCTTTTTTCATATTCAAAACTCTATACAAAAATCATTTTCCAATATTACAAAAGTTCTCTTTAGAATTACAAGTGAAGAAATAACCTCCATGCATAAACGTGGGTTATTTTGTATGTATCAATCCACTAATTTCTAACTCATACAAACGATATCTTTCCTATACATGAAACAAATATTTGTAGAAAGAAAATGAACTTGGGATGTCTCTCCTTAACTTATGCAAATGAGATTTGATATACAACTAAGCTCTGTATAAAAGAGATTAATTCAATTATTTTAACACCAATAATTCATGTCGTATAGTTGTGAGGGTGATCCTTTATATAGGAAAGGTTGGGGAATCAAATCTAAACTAATTCCCTTATTCCTTTGTCTTTTATTACAAAAAAATTAAAATATATTTATTTATGGGTTTTTTTATAGCAAATAATAAATATATAACAAAAACACATTTTCTATAAGTCTCATGGAAAACTTGGGATATCATGCATGTTTGATAAGTGGTTTTTATATTGTTATAACAATATAACATATATTTATATGTTGGTTGAGCCCACACACATATATAAGGACTTGGTCTATTGCATGCACAATAACCATGGGTTGAGGGCTAATCCCTCGACCCTTTTCCCACTTATTTTATATTAATTGTGCGCCATACATATGGTAAGTCACATGTTATGACGCATTGGTAAAGTTGTTGGGATTTCATGCGAGAGGTCTGAGTTTGATTAACTCCGGCTACAATAGTATTTTCAATGAACTCCATCCATAATTGGCCAATGGGAGGATGCCACGTGGTGACCTCGCATTGGTTGAACATTGCCACATGTCAAACAATAACTGATGCCTCTTGTAAACATGCAATTCATCCACCTATGCACCATGTGTCAACATGCCATTGGACCACTTGTCATCATGAGCTTTCCCAATCAACTTCCAAATAGGTGCCACATGTGACCCTTGCATTGGTTCCACTTTTCACGTCATTATTTACCTATACTTTGACCAAACTTTGCTCAGCCATATATTTTACATACAAAATCTATTTGAGGAGTCGTTTGCGTCGTTGGAAAGATCCCGATGAGATATCTACATTCATGATGTTTTATCAATCATTTGAGAAGATTTATTTTTGAGCCTTTATGGATCCCCTAGGACCTCTGTGAGCATTATGGATCTTCCTCAACCTATGTGATCATTTCATAACCTCCTAGATCATACCTCCCCACTGAAGGACTTTTGGTCCTTGATAAGTATGAATTATTCAGAAATGAAGTGATATTTTTTTTGCCTCACTTGTCCAGTATCATTCATCCTTCCTAATTTGATAAAGAGCACATGACTCAACACAACCCTAATGAATACTAAAACAATATTGCTGACAAATTTAACGATTCCCTTAAATTCATAAAATCCTATATTCATTGTTGCAGTAGCTAACCATACTCCATTGACTAGTAATAAACTGAAAAACAAAACTGAATATACAAATGTGAAAGAGAATGAACCATCAACATATTTTTCCTTCTTAACAGGAACAATATCAACCAAAGGAATTGTTCTTCTTTCAACCATAGGCTGTAAATATGGATCATGGATGCTATCAATAACTAGCATGTGCCCTATAGTGACAACTATCAGATTCATCTGTATCTGATGAGCTCTCACAATGAACTCAATGTCATTCTTGAGGAGATGATAATTGTTCTATTCCCTATAAAAAATGGACTTGTTGTCATACAAGTATGGAATTCTCAAAACCATCCCACAACTGTCAAGTGGAACCTCATCTAACTCTACCTAATCAATGAAACTAGATGTGATTGTGAACCATAACTTGCATTTCTTAGTTAGATGTACCTGAGTATTATCACAAATCCATCCCAAAGGATATGGTCTTGGATGAAGCCTAGTTTCCAATAACAACTTTTGAACAACTTGCTCTGAAATAAGATTCACTTGTGATCCACTATCAACAAGTGTATCAATATTTGTGTTCCTTGAGACAACTCATAAATGAAACAATTCTTTTCTTTTCCTTCCGCCAGGGATTACATTAGACTTTGTAGAAGAAACTTGTGAACTAGCAATATCATATGTACCTTTAATGCCCATAGTTTTAATCATAGTTTCATCTTCATAATATGATCCAAGTTCTTGCACTATAGTTGCGGTCTTCTTTTTACCATTCCTAGGTTGAGCCCACTTTGGCTTCAATTATGGATGAAACTCCCAACAATGTTTCTCATCATGCCCTTTCTTCTCATAGTGACAACATGTAGGATTATTTTGTTCATACTTCTTCACTGTAGCTGTCTTTTTTCTCTACCCCTTCTCCTTTGACTGCTTCTTGAATTCATGTGGCTCTCCTGGTTCATCCTCAACAACATAGTTTCCTCTGTTGGCTTCAAGATGAGTATATTTTACTGACATTTAACCAATATTAGTAGGATTGAACTTTAATATAGTATGATGAAGATATGAGTGCATACCACCGATATAATTTAGAATATTCTTAGGAGTATGTAATGGAGTTCCCAAAGACAAAGACTTCCTCTTAAATTCTCGTGTGTAAGTTTGAACATTTTTCCATTTTACTTGCCTTAGATGTTGCCAAGAAATCATAATTGTTTGCATATAAGCTAGTGGACAAAAAAAAATTCTTAATGCAACAACAAATTCAATCCATGAAGAAAAGATTTCACCATGTTGAATAAGATCAGCTTATGCCTTGTTCTCCCACCCTATTAACATTGTTTCTTTCATGCGAAGAGTCGCCAATTGTATCTTTGTAACATCAACCATAATATTTTGGACCCTATAATATACCTCAATCTATTTGATCGAATTATCCAACTTCTTTGCATTCAACTCTCCATCATAAGTAGGCAAATACAACATTACTTCTAACATTAAAAAAGGAAAATCATGAGAATGAGAATACTTTTTAAAAGGCTTTTTCCTCTTAGAATATGATGATGATGATTAGGATGGTGATGGTGTTGATGGTGAATAAGGATCTGAAGTTACGCCACCTTCACCTTCTCCTTCTCCTTTTACCGAAGACTCTCCATCTCCAGTCTTTTGAACTCTTCGTTGCAAATATTCTATTTTTTACTTCATCGATTGGAGTGTAGCCATAATTTCCTCAGGGATCATGTGAAGAACTTCTCCTTCATTTTATTTGTAAGCCATTTTACGCTTGCAAAATCTCATTTCAATTTCTTGCTCATAATTTGCAAGCTCTCCTTTACCAAGTTTGAATCTGGATCTTGTAAGCATTCACTTGCAAACAGTTGTGAAAACCGTTCTCTGATACCACATGATATGAAAATACCAAACGAGTTATAAAAACAACTTGATCAAGATATAATATAATTCATCCCAATAATCCTTATATGTTAATTCACAACCACATCCGACCAGATTCGGGGAAATAAAGGACCAATTTGACCTATTTGCAACATGTCATGTGAATGTCTTATCCATAAACTCAAAATGCTTGAATGAAATAATAAAGAACCAAGAATTTATATGCATAAAGCCTCAGCTTAGAACTTTTACAAATGAGCTTTGTTCATATTCAAAATTGTATACAAAAAGCGTTTTCCAATATTACAAAAGCTCTCTTTATAATTACATAAATGGAAAATAACCCCCTTGCATAAATGTGGGTTCTTTTCTATGTAGCAAGCTACTAATTTCTAATTCATACAAATGAGCTCTTTCCTATACATGAAACAAAGTTCTATACAAAGAAAATTAACTTGTGATGTCTCCTCCTTATACAAACAAGTTTTCTAATACAACTATGCTCTATATAAAAGAGATCAATACAAGTATTTTAACACCAAGACTTCATGTCATGTAGTGGTGACGATGCTCATTTATATAGAAAAGTTTGGGGAATAGAATCCCAACCAATTCCCTTATTCCTTGGTATTTTGTTACAAAAATATTAAAATATATTTATTAATGGTTTTTTTTTTGTTATAACAAATAATAAATATATAACAAAAACCCATTTGTTATAAGTCTCGTGGAAAACTTGGGATAGTGTGTATGTTTGATAAGTGGTTGTTATATTGTTATAAAAAAAGTATAGCACATATTTATATTTTGGTTGAGCCCACGCATGAATATAGGGACTTGGTCTCTTGCATGCATGATAACCATGGGTCGAGGGCTAAGCCCTTGGCCCTTTTCCATCTCATTTTAATAAATGAACCACTTTATATTAATTGTACGCCATACATATGGATAGTCACATGCTACGGTGCATTCGTAAATTTGTTGGGATTTCATGCAATAGGTTCGGGTTGTATTTCCTTTGGCTGCAAAAATATTTTAAGTGAACTCCATCCATAATTAGCCAATGGGAGGCTACCATGTGGCGACCTCTCATTGGTTGAACATTGTGATGTGTCAAACAATAATTGATGTCACTTGTGAACATGAAATTCACCCACCTATGAACCACATGTCAACATTCCATTGGACCACTTGTCATCATGAACTTTCCCAGTCAACTACCAACTAGGTACCACATGTCACCCTTGCAGTGGTGTCACAGGTCACCTCCTTATTTGCTTGTACATTGACCAAATTTTGACCAGCCATATATTTTATGTACGAGATCTATTTGAGGATCCGTCTACACCATTGGAAAGCTAGCGACGAGCTCTGCAAATTGATGTTGTTTTCGCAATCATTTGAGAAGATTGAATTTTTAGCCTTTGTGGATCCCCGTGACCTCTATGAGCATTTTGGATCCTCCTAGACCCCTGTGAGCATTATCGATCATCTTGGATCACGAACCCACATTAGGGTGCATAGGAAACATGCGTTTTTCCCATGAGGAGTCACACTTCTACAAGTACTAAGATATCCCTGTCATAATTAAGGCTCTATGGTCGTATTATTCTCATAAATTAAGACAATGGTGTTTCCAATATACGATACATGGAGTAAAGACCATTAATATGGCCATCAATAGTAAATGCTATGACTCCCCTAGGGATTCCTCCTATTTTGTGGTAAAATCGGTCATTGTGCACCATTAATGTAAAAAAATCCCATGGAGGTGTCTCACGCAAATTTCGATCATTAATATATTGATGGGACTTATGGGATACTTTAAATCTAGTTGAACTAGAGAAAATCTATGGCTACACTATGACATTCTGATTTCTTAACACCCCTGGAACACTTCCTAGCCTATTCATTGTACCTTCTTGGTAACTTTCCATTTTTCGACTCAATGTTGACAAGTTTAATTCTAATCTTCCTCGCTCTATAAAATGGGTGGAAAATCTTAGTAGGAAGGGAACATTAACAATAAAGGTGAGAACAAGTATAAACCTCTTTAACCCACTACTAGAATTCTCCAGAACCCATCCAAAATAATTCTCAAGGCTTCCTCAACTTGACCACATTGTTGGAATAGATATAGGATTGGTGAGGAACCACAAACAATTGAGTTGATGTTGCCTCCACATGTGAGTTTCACGGGTTCCCATACAAGGAGAGTGTACGATGTCCAATTTACCGATTATGATGTCCGCGACCTGACACATTTCCCTACCTTGATGTTCCATAATTATTCTTTTACGGTTCGAACTGAAAATAGTAAGCCCTTAGTTATCACACAAGAGTGGGCCCAACCCCTTATAAAAGATGAGCATTCCCCCCTTGATTAATTGTCCTTGTTTTGTATGTAGTGGGAGAATCACCATGTGTGTTTGAATTTTACCCACCCACTTAGAAGGTGGGTTTTTATGGCTAGGGGGGAAGTATTTGGATGATGAAGAAACAATCCCTCCCATTACAGG
Source organism: Picea engelmannii (assembly GCA_009831015.1). NCBI lineage: Eukaryota > Viridiplantae > Streptophyta > Pinopsida > Pinales > Pinaceae > Picea > Picea engelmannii. The sequence goes on along the minus strand of ML783412.1, from coordinate 1,059,951 downwards.
CCTACCCATGCAAGGTGATGAGACGTAAAAATCCTTATCTACTAAAGGCGTTTCACAACATGGAAATGTGATACTTACAATACATGTCATGGTCGATGTGGGGGACTCATTTTAGAGATAAACACTATGATGTTTCAATTTTCTATGCAACTAATAGTCTATTAAATACTACATAATTGTACAAATGAGGAGTCCCCATTTGGGGTGGTCATTGTAGCTAAACTATGTGTAGTTGGTTTTCAGATGACCTAGGCTCTATGTGTAATGAATGAATTCATCGATGATTTCTTAGACACCCAAGACTCTAGGAAAGAGTTTTGTTATAGTTGGATTCTACTTCTTCTCTCTATGGTGCTTTGGTGTCCCCCTCAATGTTTTGAATGATGTATTGGAAGTATGCCTAACTTTGAAGCCTCTCGATTCCTACAAATACTTGAGATAAATGATCATTTCACATAAGATTCCAATACTGAGCTATTTCAAGGATGGTACCAACAACTAATCCAAGAAACTAGCCCCAAGGGTTAGATCAAGTGGTTCTGGGCTAGATGTGAAGCTATCCCCAACAGATGAGGTCACCAATTAGAATATATTATTCCCCCTTGGGGTTAGGCCCCATAATCAAGGAAAAAATTTACTATGTTTACCATACAAGAAGTGGGGAAGTACTCGGCATTTCCCATGAGGTATTGAATAGAAAAAAAATATATATATATAGACCAAAAAAAAAAAAAAACTAATCCAAGAAACTTCTTTTCAAGTGTGCATCTCGTGCATCCTCATGGATAGGAATGATGGATACCTTCTATTTCATTCCATAACATGTTCATCTATTCCAAGGATGATCATGGCACTAGAATGGCACTTCTGCCATTCTTCATTAGGGAATAGGACATGTTACAAGGAATTGTTGAATGTCACACTCATCTACAGCCACTTCCTATTAAGAAAACTAATACTCTAAAATTTCACAATGAGCACAATTAGGATAGGAAGAAAGATGAAGTTGTGAGGGAGAAGGAACAACATGTTTTCCCTTATTATCGGGGTTACAAATATGATATGAACATCAAGCATTCTCAGGATGCACATCCTACACCCTAGCAAACAGAATCCACCCCAGTCGTGGAAAAGCAATAGAGGAATGTACCATCGATCTGCAGCACCATCCCCTCCACACAACATGGTTTCATTTAGATGGAATCAAACATTGTCGCATTAATATATTCCTTAAAATGATAATTTTTCTACAACAACAAAAACATTTAGAAGCTATGCGCAATGTCAACCATCTCTATGGACAACTTTGGGGTGCAAAAACAATACCAAACGCTACTCCACCATCATCATCTTCGAGGATTAGTTCCAATGCCTCTACTTGGGTCCTTAGAGTGGACCCCCCAACATTACTTACAATAGATACCAATAGTGGTGGTATCCCATTGTCACCAATTCTTACTCTCGTGATACAAGACTATGTTACCACCCTACTTAGAGAGTTAACTGAGTGAAACTAAAAACCGAGCCAAGATCATGCACAATAAAAACTCCAACACCAAGTGGAAATTGCAACGCATAATCAGACACGTGAACAATATCAGAAGAATATTCATGATCATCAAGCAGTACAGAGGAGGTATGAAACATAAAATGGGGCACACGTAGTCATCACTGACGCCTAGTACATTAAGCTTAGTACAATGTTGATCGACCTTCTTCTAGATGTGGAAAACCTATATGCATAGATTCCCACTACTTCTACATAAGGGTGCGACATCCCTCTTAGATTTAAACTCTCGATGGTAAACGCATTCCTGCAGAATCTATATTCACATCTCATTTCCCTTTGTCCACCAAAAAAATCCATCCATGGCTCAATTTCATCAAATGATTAGGTCAACCCAAGAAACTCTACACGATGGCCAATGTAGGGTTGAAGCATTCTCCCGCATGGTCTATGCCTTCTCCTTATGGACCCATATCGAAAATCCACCAAAAGTATCTACAATCGAAGATCAAGTTCACGCCACACAGGTTTAAGTTGCAAAAAGAAAGAGAGATCTCGCTTCTTCACCACCCAAGGAGTGTGTCACTGTGATGCTAGCAATTGCAACAAAAGAAAAGGAGACCACTTCATCTTGAGCTGAGCAACAAAGTATAACATAGATGATCACTTCTATGGATGATATGGCCTTGATCTTGTTTGCACAGCTCTCAGATGCATAGTTTGTTGTCAGTCCTCTCATTGGGAAAATGAACACAATGAACGTGAAAACTTCTCAGGTCACAACACTTGAAGTTGAGATGAGTGTTCATATTATGTGTGATCTCTATGGATACCTTAATCAGCCCGATCACTAGTTTAAGGAGTTCTTGGAGGAACTTAGAACCACTATCCCATCCATTGCAATGGTAATTCCATGAAGCAGTTGGTTGAAGGATGAACCAAGTAACAGTGGTGGGGGCATGTTGATCCCAAAGTTTTGGGTTAATGTTGAACGTACACAAAATGAAATTCACCTAAGATCATGCACGGAGAACGCTGTTGGACAAAGTTTTTATATTGTGTGCTAACTATGAGGTCTATCAATTGCACGTTGGTTCGAGTTTTGATGTTGTAACATCTCTCCGATAACAAAAATTTGATAAGAGAACACAACGAAAGAACCATTATTATTATTGATTTTTTTTTTTACACAAAAGAGAAATCATCCATTAAGACAATCATATAATACATAGAAAATTAATTTACAATGATAGCATTGTACACATACTAATAATAGTTTGTTTGCGCAGTGAAGCAACATGTATTACGCATCAGAATTCTCCAGAACCCATCCAAAATCTATTATCAACCGTAGTCATCATGAGCTTTTAGTCACAAAATCTATTATCAACAGTAGTCATCATATTATTAATCTCGACTATAATTATGTAATGTATTATTTAAGATTTAACATTTAATATAAGGCGCACATTTATTGTTTCTTAATGTGGTTCAATGAGGTTCGTTATTCATAATTACTTCAGGCAAGGGAAATCCAACACTATGAACTAAGAGGACACCAACTCTAAATTACAACAGAATCCATTATTATAATGGCATAACCAAGGAAGTATCCCTAATGTCGTCGGCTTCGCCAAACGCAAGTATTAGCTTGCCCATGGTAAATTTCACTTTTCCAGATTACAATTATAAAGTTTCACTCCATTCGAATTCTAATCAATAATGTGTTAATTAAATCATATATCGTTTAAAGGTAAGGAAATCAATCTCAATCTTAGTAAAAAAGGAATTATCATTAGTACTAAATGATCCAAACCATTGTAGTTCCACATTGGTCATCATTAAAAATCTTAGAATATCAGTAACTAAAGTTTTTGAATATTAACCGCAAGTCGTTCCAAGCAATACACAAGGCTTAAAATTATTGATTGAAGTTCAGTTTACTCCTACTGCGTTAAATTGGACTGCTAGAATCCCATAAAAGATATCACTTAGGAAATCGATTACACTTAAATGAGTTCCGATTTACCCTGACTTCAATAATAACTGAGTTTACATCGAGTCACAGGTGTCGAGGAGGTTTCTAAAGAACACTGGTGTCACATGAAGTTTACAATTTTAGACTCTTCGCTTCTTCGAGACCTACCCTAGAATTTTCTCGGGTTTAAAGTAGGGGTGGGAATCCTGAAGGAAAATGAAGAAAGAAGGAATATTAACCTAAGAATACCTCCTAAGGATCTAAATCAAATCCCAATATCCGTCGATAATCATGTCAGATTATGCAATCCCGCTTGGGTTTCTAACTTAATCCCACCGTCTTTAACTAACCAAATTTTATATATTTATTTTTTAACTATCCTAACTATCCTGAAGATGGTATGCACATTAAAAATATATATCTTCATTTCTAACGGTATTAACTAAAATCCAACAATCAATAAGAAACTACTACAAAACTTGATTATAGACAACTAAATGTTATACCAATCCCAACACTGTTAAAAAAATTCATCATTATCACTGTTATAGGATCAAAAATCTACAACAACTATAATAATCTGTTCCATTGCGTATTATACAATTTTCAATGTGTACAGGAATATATATATTCACACCATTACTATACTGTAATTCGATAAATCAATCTCAACGTAATAATATTGGGTTCTGTAATATCAATTATTGAACATACAATATGAATTATACAAGTCGATTCAAAATCATTATATCCTCAAATTATTTTAAAATCAAGGAATTTAATACGATAAAAACTGAACAATAAATATTGTATCCAATTGCACACAATATTTGAAGATGGTTTTAAACTGGAACTTATCTGCCCGAGCCACAAATGGGCCACACACAAGAACCCAAAAATAATATCTCCAAGGTTTTCCTTACAAGGTAGAGTTTCCACTGTCTCTACAAGCTTGATATCCCAACTCTCACAAGTAAAACACAGTCAAAATAATTTTGGTAGCATGACCTTACCAATAAAATGTGATCCCTTTTTCCTTCTTCACCATTTGTTTTATAGAAAAATCCCCAATAACGCATGTCCTCATGCACAATTAATTATCTTTTTAATTAATTTAATTAGGATTATTCACCTACACACTTGTCACACTCTACCCAAGTTGCACAAGTAATTACCATTTTTATTTTATTTAAAAACCAATTTCCCTCACATTCTCCAATGTGTTCCTATTTCCACTCTTAGTTGTCCCTTTGTTCCTCGAATTCTCAATTAATGAGTGTCTCCTAACTATATATTAGTTATAGTTGGAATATCAGTTTTCTTCTAGTTAGACTAGTCATAGCTTGACTCTAGATACTATTCTATGTGTACACATATTCTATCATATTTTATTTCTTTCTATTCTAAAAATATATTTTTATTATTTTAATGCACACATGTGCAATTTATCCAATCTTTAGATTTTATTCACCTTTTTCCTAGAGTTTAATTATTTTTCAATCGTTTAACTTATGTCATATTTCATTTAGTCATTTAATTAAATTTAGACTTAGACTTAGTTTTAGAATTAGGCTTATACTCTTATTTGGATTTATAATTAATAAATTCACTGTTTAAATAAGTATTTTAATCCAGCAAGGTCTAATCATTTAAATTTTCTCTAGGCCACCTAGATTTATTGACTCAAGTTTTTAATTATGTGATGTGCCTTTCAAGACACACCTCCATGCTCTAAGGGTGTCGTTATCCTTTGATTAGTTTTGGAAGTTTTTCTGACACTTGGAGTTAACACTCCACTCAGTCGACCTTATGAGAAACTAGGGGCTTCTAAGGAATATGGAATCTGCCTTATTGTACGCTTCTTATAAATATTCGTGAGCGACTGTCTCAATGTGCCCTCGCAACATCATGGACCTCTCAAACTAGGTAATCATTAACCTACCATTCTGGTCATGGAGGGAGTGCTAGTAGGATGTGACATGGATGTTGTCACACCCCTTTCTCAATGTTTGGTTTTTGTGCATGGCCCCTCTACTCCATACGTGAGTTGGGTTAACAAGCATCATCAAGCATGCATCCATTGATAAAACCAGTGTCAATAATCCATATACATAAATCATACTTTAATCAATCATATATCACAAGTGCGTAAATGAAATACTAAATAAAAATACAATTCACTCCTTGACTCAATCCAGATTTCAAGGAATTCCATTGATGCCATCAACGTCCATAACCTGTCATGTGTCTTGAAAACTCAGGAAAACTCACGAATAGCATCTGCCAATATATATACATAAAATAACAATAAGTCACAACACATCGTCGTCATCATGTATAATCCATAATCGAAACGAAATCACAATGTACAATAACTGGATCACTTTCACGGAAGTGTCCTCAAAGAATAAGTAAATAAAAGTGTGCTCAGTAGAGTGGGATGTTACATACACCCCCTCTTGTTTTAAACTTTGTCTCGAAGTTTGTATAGTATAAAAATTCAAGAAAACAAATGTATATGACATAGATCTATATTTATAATATATCAAACAAGTAAGGAAACTATTGATGCATCACATATGCGTCCTCTCAGGTAGTCGAGTGTGGACAATAGTTTTCCCACTGGAACTTGACCTGATCGACTATTCAATGTTGCAGTTGTTGAATAAGATGGTCCGAAATGTGGATTGGCTTCACCATGAGAGCACCCTTGTCCGACACTCGCAAAGAACTCATGTCAATAACATGTGAAGGATCACTAATATAATGTCTCAAAACAGATACATGAAATACATCATGCATACGCCTCAAAGAACTAGGAAAGGCTAGTCGATAAGCCATAGGTCCTTTCTTTTCCACAACTTCGAAAGGTCCCACAAGCCTAGGTGATATGTTATCACCCTTTCAAAACTTGATAGAAGTCTTGTGAAATTTTACATCCAAGAAAAATTTATCACAAACTTCATAACTGTGGTCAACACGTTGTGCATTAACATAACTCTTTTGTCGATCTTGTGCTTCTTTAATCCTCTATCTTATCAATTTCATCTGTTCTTTCATTTCTTGAATCATTTTTGGTCCTACTAAGACCCTATCCTCAATTTGATCCCAACTCAATGGCATCTGACACGGTCGCCCATAAAGAAACTCAAATGGTGTCATCTTAATGGTACTCTAATAGTTTTTTTTGTATGCAAACTCTACTAGTTGTAAGAAATATTCCCAATGTTTTTATTGATCCATTACATACATACACAACATATCCTCCAAAATATGGTTCATTCTCTATGTTTGTTCGTCTGTCTCAGGGTGATACGTTGTACTGAAATTCATCGGCGTTCCTAAGGCCTCTTGGAAATTGGTCCAAAATCATCCTGTAAACACCGATTCTTGGTCGAATATGATCCTTCTTGCTACTCCATGTAATCTCACAATATCGATGACAAATAATATTGCTATGTTTGGTGCCTGATACATAATATGTACTGAACATATCGGAGTGCACTCTTCATCGGAGTATCCACTAACATGAACATTGAATCATTCTTCCTCACCGTCAGTGGTAATCCAATGATAAGTTCCATCGAAATAAACTCCCATTTCGATTATGAAATAGAGTTTGGTTGTAGTAATCATGTTGGATGTCTATGTTCAACCTTCACTTGCTGACATTCTGGACATCTCGCCATGTAACTAACTATGTCTCCTTTCATTCCGTTCTAGAACAATAAAGGTTTAAGGTCTTCCTTCATCATCATGACTCATGGATGAGTCATATATATTTCTTTATGAGCTTCAATCAAGATCAAACTTCTTAATTCGTCATTAGGTGGTACATAAATTATTTCATTAAATCTTAACAATCCATAATTGTCTAAAGAATAACCTTCAAACTTCGGTACCATCATGGTATCTCATCCAATATTATCCTTAACCTATTTATATCATTCATCGTCTATCTGTAATGTGAGAATATTTTCTCAAAGATTCGTCTTAAGAGGTAGTACCGAGAATATGTGTGGTCTCTGAGTCAACACATCTACACTATGTTCACTATTCCTTTAATGTAAGTAATCTCAAAGTTGTATTCGCTAAGTAATTATGACCAATGCCTTTGTCGCATGCTCAAGTCATTTTGTGTGAAAATATGTTGCAAAACACAATGATTTTTATTTAGTTTGAATTTTCATCCAATCAGATAATGTCTCCCAATTCTCAAGGAATATATCATTGCCAATAAATCCAAGTCATGCGTTGCATAGTTCTCTTCATACTTTCTCAATTTCCTTGAAATGTAAGTGATCACAAGATTGTCTTGCATCAAAACTCTGTCTAAGACTTCCTTGGATGCGTCTATCCATACCAAGTATTCCTTGTCCATGTCAAGGACTTTGAGTATTGGTGCTATCGTCAACAACTCTTTAAGCCTTTGAATTGCTTCCGTGCATTTCTCTATCCAAACTAACCTTTTTTTTCTTTTGCAATTCTTTGATCGTATTTTCTATCTTCGAAAAACCTTCGACGAATCTTTGGTAATATCGCACTAAACCCATAAAGCTACGTACTTCTTGTACATTTGTCAGTGCTAACCATTCCATAATATCCTCGAATTTTGCTGGATCCACAGTGATACCTTCACCAGATATGATATGTCCCAAGTAATGAATTTTTTATTGGTAAAAAGAACATTTCAATAGTTTCCCATACAATTTGTTTTCTAGTAAACACTTTAGGACCAATATTAAATGTTTTTCATGCTCTTCTTTCATCTGAGAATAAATCAGTATGTCATCAATAAATACTTGAACAAACTTGTCCAAGTATTCATGGAACACCCCATTCATCAAACTCATGAATACCCTACGAGCATTCGTCAATATGAACGTTAAAACTGTAAACTCGTAGTGTCAGAATCTCATCTTAAAAGTGGTCTTAGGGATACCCTCTTCTTTAATCTGTAACTGGTGATATCCTAATCTCAAATCAATCTTTGAAAACATTCTCTCTCCCCTCATCTGGTCAAACAAATCATCTATTATGGGTAATGGATACCGGTTATTTATTATTGCTTTGTTTAATTGGCAATAGTCAATACAAAGTCTCACGATCCATACTTATTTCTCATGAAAATAACTAGCGCACCCCAAGGAGACACACTTGGCGTATAAGTCCCAAGTCCAACAATTCTTTCAATTTCATTTTCAACTCCTATAATTGAGGCGTTGACATCCAATAAGGAATTATCATTATAGGTTCAGTTCTAGGTTTCAAGTCTATTATAAACTCCAACTCTCTTTCGGGCGGTAAAACTGGTAACACTTCTGGAAACACATATGCAAACTCTTTCACTATAAGAAGGTTTTCTAATCCTTCTTCCTCGTCCCTTTCATTTATCTCTAATATTTCATAAAGCTTGCACCCCTTGCGCATACTCTTATGTATTTGTAGGGAAGAAATAAATCTCAAGGACATGCCCTGGTTCCTTCCTACAATCACTTTACTCTGTCCCAAATCATCTATCAAAATTAACTATTTCGTCTTACAATTAAGTATCACATCATGAGATTCCAATGAATCCATACTAATCACTATGTCATAATATACTAAGATCGTGACATATAGGTTGGCCTTCGTTACAAAATCTCCCAAGTTAGTGCCACAGTCCATAAACTTTCCTCCAACCTTGTGTTTGGTACCCGGTGCCATTTCTACGTATCTGAACTCGTTATGCTCAACTTCCTTTACCTTAATTATCTTTATCTCTTCATTAGATATAAATTTCTCTATAGCACCTCGATCTATCTAAGTACTAAAATTTTGGAGGACGATTGTACCTAACGTCTTGAGCACACTAGGAAAGTGTTAGGCTTGGTAGTTGTTCACCGTTGCATCTATCCTGTGGGCCTTTCCCAAATATCCAACTGTAGTGGGTCCTGATGATCCAACCGCTCTATCCTTCTCAATCATATAATATCATTGGTAATGTGGATTTCCACATGTACAACATTAGGTCTTCAGTCTAGTGCTCCTGGTCCCCAAAGTAGAAGTTGTTGGCCTAACAATTTGTGATCTTGGTATATTTTGTTGAACATGCCTAAACTATTTTTTCTACTACGGACGACAATGTTATTGTTGTTGTGTTCCTATGTAAGGAGTCCTCTGGTGAGGATTTTTTCTCCATGGTGTCTTGAACATATGTCCTATGGGCATATCTCAATTTCCCGAAGTCTGTATGATGGGTGTCTAATGTTGTTGCGCTCTTGATCACATTTGTCTAGTTTTCCTAGAAGAAGTCCTTCCCTAACCCCCTGTTGTTCAGCTCTTCCTCAACTATGAGGGCCCTATGAACTTTATCGTGTAACGTTTGAGGCATTAGGATCCTCACCTTTGCACGAATTTTGAAGTTATGGCCGAACACAAACTTGTTGACCTTTAACTTCTCTATGTTTATATGTGGAGCATACCTAAGTAGCTCCATAAATATGGCCTCATACTATGGCATCGTATGACCACCCTATCATAAGGCGTTGAACTTATTAAGTTGGCTCTCAACGAATTCCTCTGACAAGTACGTCTCCCATAACTATTCCTCGAACAACTCCTATGACACATCTTCGAAGGCCATGCTTAGTTGGGTAGGAGTGTCTTCCACCATATAAAATCACTCCCTTTCATCTGAAATACCACCATGCAAACTTTCATGTTGGAGGTGTAATCACTAAGTGTGAAGCACATCGCCATGTTCTCCAACCATGCCTCGGTGGCTAAGCCATCTGTGGCACCCATGAACATGAAAAACTTCACCTTCTCGAGTTCTCTATGTATACTACTACTACCAGTTGGAGCGCACTGTGAATCCTCATTGGGTACAAATGATATGCCCTCATCTCGATCCATAGGGCTAATCGATTCTTCTGACATCCTATGGAAGGATCTCATCATATCTACCACATTTCGCATAATAACCTTCTCCTGCTCAGTGATCTTCTCATGTCCCTTGGGTTAGACCCTTCTGGCTTGGATACTATCGAAGGTGACACACCTCTTCCTCCACCAGCATGTCGTCTACTTTCCCTTCCTCCTCTAACCATGATACGTGCATGTACAAATTCAAATTTAGTTAGAGATATATTTTTAATCATTTATTTAACACAATGGAAGACATAGTGGTCTAATGTCGCAGGGTTGAACCTTCTCTTATACCATATGTAACATATCTCTGATGAAAACAATTTGATAAGTGAGCACAACAAAACAACCATTATTATTATTTTGTTTACACAAAAGAGAAATCATCGATTAAGACAATCATATAATACAATGACAATTAATTTACATTTATAACATTATACACATACTAATAATAGTTTGATTGTGCAGTGAAGCAACACGTATTGTGTATCACTACTCAATTATTATAATTTAAGTATGCTAAACACAAGTGCATATCTAATTATGTGAGATTGCAAACCTTGCAAAGTGAGTTTTTCCTTCGAAAGAAGAATTACATTTGGACTTAATTTTATTTCTAATAACTTGCCAATTATATAACATTTTTATATATTAATTGTCTATTTGATTTTAACAACAGCAACAATGAGAACTTATTACAGTCCTCTCCAATAATCTTAACCATATTAATCAACCTAAACTACCAAGATCATTTAACCATAATAATATGGATCCACACATGAAATATATCATGAGCTTTTAGTCACAAAATCTACTACCAACAGTATTCATCATATTATTAATCGTGACTATAATTATGTAATGCATTATTTAAGATTTAGCATTTAATATAAGGCACAAATTTATTGTTTCTTAATGTGGTGCAATGAGGTTATTTATTCATAATTACTTCAAGAAAGGGAAATCCAACACTATGAACTAATATGATACTAACGCTAAATTACAATTGAATCCATTATTATAATAGGATAACCAAGGAAGTATCACTAATATCATCGGCTTCGCAAAACGCAAGAATTAACTTGCCCGTGGTAAACTTTCACTTTTCCATATTACTATTATCAATTTTCACTCCTTTCGAATTCTAATCAGTAATGTACTAATTAAATTATATATCATTTAAAGGTAAGGAAATCAATCTCAACCTTAGTAAAAAATAATTATCATTAGTCCTAAACGATCAAAACCATTGTAGTGCCACTGTGGTCATCATTAAAACTCTCAGAATATCAGTAACTAAATTTTTTTAATATCAATTGCAAGTCGTTCCAAGCAATACGTAAGGCATAAAATTATTGATTGAACATGAGTTTAGTCTCGTTAAATTGGACTGCTAGAATCCCATTAAAGATACTAATCAAGAAATCGATTACACTTAAGTGAGTTTTGATTTACCCTGTCTTCAATAATAACTGAGTTTTTCATCACATGCGTCGAGGAGGTTTACAAAGAACACATATGTCACAGGAAGTTTACAATTTTAGACTCTTCGCTTATTCGAGACTTTTTTCAAATGAAAAATTGCTCTATTATATTATAAAATATATTATATCACTTATTCGAGATTTTTTTTCAAATGAAAAATTGCTAGGGCGAGAATCCTCAAGGAAACTAAGCAAATTAGGAACAGGAAGTTTACAATTTTAGACTCTTCGCTTATACTTCCCCACATAGTGGCTGGTATGGGAGTGATAAAGCTTCGCAGCCCCAAGAGACACAGGTTTCGAACTCATGACCTCTCCCCAAACTGGAAGAGTGTGCGCATGTATTAACCAATTGTGCTATCCCATGGGACTTGGGTTTTTAATTTAATCCCACCGTATTCAATTAACTAAATTATATATATATTTCTTTTAACAATACTACGACTACACGAAAATGATTACATTCCAGAAGTTTCACGAGTGCACAGAAGATAAAATCCAGTTTCGATTCGTGGAGAAGGAAACATCCCGATAATATTTGTTCTGAACTTTACTCTCGGGTTACGAGCTACTATGTGTGGGTATGTGTGGGTAGCTTGAACAATCAGATGACTTGGATCCAGACTGGCATGTACGTCTTACCCTTCGTGTTATTCAGAACCGTAACTAACACAGGTTAATTTGCAAGAATACATGATGAGACGTTTAATGAAGTATATCGAGCGCGTAGGCCCGATCTATCCTTAAAGTAGATTTCAAACACAATTATAACGAGTTATTAGAGTTTGATTTATTCAATCTTTAGATTTTATTCCCTTTTTTCTAGAGTTTGATTATTCTCCAAACTTTTAACTTATGTCATAATTCATTGAGTAGCTTAATTAAATTTTGATTTGGACTTAGTTTTAGACTTAGGCTTAGATTTTTATTGGGATTTATAATTAATAAATTTACTGTTTAAATATTATTTTAATCTAACAAGGTTTAATCATTTAAATGTTTTCTAGGACACCTAGATTTATTGACTCAATTTTTAATTACGTGGCGTTCCCTTCAAGACACACCTCCATGCTTCAAGGGTGCCACTCATCTTTCACTAGTTTTGGAATTTTGTCCGACCCTTGGAGTCAAAACTCCACTCGGACGACCTTATAAGAGACTAAGGGATTCTAAGGAATAAGGACTCTGCCTTATTACGTGCTCCTTAAAAAAGTTTTCATGAGCAACTGTCTCAGTCTGCCCTCATGACATCGTGGATCTCTCAAACTAGGTAATCGTTAACCTACCATTTGGGCCACGACGAGAGTGATAGTAGGTTGTGATAGAGACATTGCCACACCTCTCTTTCAGTGTCTAGTATCTTTGCATGGCCCCTCTACTCCTTATGTGATTCGGATTAGCAAGCATCATCAATTCTGCATCCACTAATAAAAGCCATGTCAATAATCCATATACATAAAACATACTGTAATCAATCCTATATTACAAGTTCATAAATGAAATACTATATCAAAATACAATTCACTCCTTGACTCAATCCAGATTCCAAGCAAGTCCATTGATGCCATCAACATTCATAACCTGTCATGTGTCCTACACACTTAGGAAAACTCATCAATAGCATATGTCAATATATATACATCAAATAACAATAAGTCACAACACATCATCATCATCATCATGTATAATCCATAATCAAAACAAAATCACAATGTATCATAACCAGATCATCTACACGCAAGTGTACTCACATAATAAATCAATAAAAGTGTGCTCACTAGCGCGGGATGTTACATATGTGAACCAATAATCAAAAAGACGCACATCAGAATCATGAAAGGAATCATCTTAAAATCTTCTTGAATAATTACTTCTACCAGCACAAGAGAAAATGCAAATGACAAAAGATGATTTGGCTAGGTAGTTAAGATTGCGTCGATTCTAGAAGGATATGTGGATTGAAAGTAGGTGCCAAAAGTGTGCGAGGGAATTTTTCAATAGAGAAAGTGGAGAAGAACCGAAAGAGATAGAGTTGTCAAGTAGAGAAAGGTTTAAAAGGAATAAGCACGAACGAAAATAAGGTTGGAGAGTTAGACACTCACTTGGAGTATTCATTGAGTTATTGTTTGTTGTTTTTCAAACTCACTTTGTGTCTTTTTAGTATTGTAATGTTGTGATGCTATTGAATATAAGTATAAGTATATCATAGTTTTGAGGTCTAAAGGAATGTGCATGGTGTTGTGTGATGTAATTCTCGGGAAATATCTAAGGAGGACATGAGACTCTGTAGCTATTGAATCTAGTTTTTTTTAATGTATACTTGTGTTCAATGGAATGGAAGGCATAATAAAGATGTGTTGATTAAGATCTATCATGTGTTAGTCATGTCATATTTGGATATGTGTGTGTTTTGTTTTACATATTGATAATAGTAGGGTGATGTTAATTGAGTGCATGAATGTTATCCCGAATGGATCCCTATGTATTTAGTCCTTGATCCCTGCCACAAGATCAGATGGTCTTTGTTGTAGCCTAGGTCTACACCCCTACCCCTCCTCTCTCATTTCCCTATGCCTTCGTCAATTTTTTCCTCTCCTGGTTCGTAAAGTCGGTTTCCCATCTATTCAATGACTTGGTTTTCCTTATTTTCTTGCTTGATTGATTTGTTGCGCAAAGATTTTTTGTTTTTATTGAATGATAAACACATATCATGATTTGGTTCGAATTACTTGTCATCTTGTTTGCTATTAATTGAGCTTACAACAAGTTGATCAAGTATGTTGTATGCACAGGGAACAATCATGAGCAAAAATGCATCATTTAGAGAAGTTCATTTCAGGCTTGAAATACAAACAAACAGACATGTTAAATTTTCAACGGTGGAGATCCATATACAATTCATATTAACGTCTCTATTGCATTCAGAGTTTCAAATTTGCCCAAGGCTTAATGACCAGAGAGAAGCTCCAAAGTGACAAAATGTTGAAGTGTCAGAGGCACTTGGCACTCACCAATTCAGATGCATGGCACTTGTCTGCTGAGGACACATGGCATTCATTTCAGGACACCACATCACTTTGGGACCGTACTACTTCAAGGGACTTCCATGCTTTGCATTAAAAATCTCTCGAACTTCGAAGTGCCAGAGACACATGGAACTCAAGTGTCAGAGACACATGGAACTCATTTGTCAGAGACACATAGCATTCATCTAGTGTTGGAGACACGTGGCACTCATTCCAAGTCATTTGGTTGCTCATTCACCCATTTCCATGTGACATGTTTCACCCTTCTTTCCATGATACATCATAACCATGGCGTCAGAACACCACATCAGATTCTGGAGATCATCCTCCGGGAGGTATTCTTTCTCAACATTCAAAAGCTCCTAAATTATTAAGTGTCAGAGACATGTGGCTTTCATCTGGCGTTGACACGTGGTGCTCATTTGTTGAGACATGTGGCACTCATTCGAGGGCATTTGGTTGCATCATTCACCCATTTCCATGTGACACATGCCACCCTTCATTCCATGACACGTCAGCACAATGACGTCAGGCCACCACATCAAATTGAAGAGATCGTCCTCCGAAAGGTATTCCTGCTCAACATTCAAAATCTCTCGATCTCTGAAGTGTTGAAGTGACGAGAGACTACCACGTCACTTAGAGAGATATTCATGCTCCACGTTCAAAAGCTCCTGAGCTCTAAGACATTTGCGCCATCACTAAAATGTTTCTAGGGGAGTTCTAATATTGCAGACGGATAGAGCTTTAGCAGGGGCCCTAAAGTAGCAGGGTCACCAAGATCGCAGGTGGAAACAAGATTGACGACCACACTTCATTGCAGAGATAAGAAATGCTCGAACGTTAATATCCTAGAGAGGTCTCGCAATTGAAACCATGGTTAACCAGAGAGGTACGTGGAACTCGGTGGTGGATTGCTAAAGTCAAAGAGATATGTATGCAAACCACCCTTGACAACTTCTGCAATCACGTACTTATATGACGTCAGGTCGCCACGCCACTCTAGGATATTTTCACGCTGCACATCTAGTCATTTCCAGTATCCTCAAACAGTGTGCAGGATTGTCAGGGATCAATGCAGAACTCAGTTCTGTCACTCCTAGTCATTCTCTATCATTTTTAGTTCATTCCAACGCATGCATCAGTCCAATCTCATTGCCAGTATCATTTTTCAGTTGTTTAATTGTAGGATTCTTTTAGATTAAGTTAATGAGTGGTCTTTTGTGTGTGATAAGAACCACTCTTTTGATTAAGTCAAGTGTGAAGTATACATTTTTGTACTCCAACAATGTTTTAGTCAAGTTAATAAGTTGTTCTACAATTGTTAATGTAGAGTTAAGTCCCAGTCCCAGATGGACGAGAGCCTCTGCAACTCTGATAAATATGTAGTTTATGTATGTTTTGAGGGTTTAAAGATTTAGGGGAAAGGATAGAAATACAACAACTAGTTGGACCTATTCGATGCATGGATTAAATCTCTCTACCTGGTGAATATACTCTTGATGACAATGTTTCATTCAAATCTTCATGTGTTTTTATCTTATCTTGAATACAGTTTTTTATTCGTGCAAAGTACGTTTCATTTCTCTCGGCTATTGTGTAACTTGTCTTTATTGATACGCAACCTATGAAAATAGATAATGCTTGGGGAAGACTCTTTTTTATCGCAACTTGAGGGAGTGATTGCATTTTTTATACATGTTTAATGTCTTGAAATGATATTTTAAGTATTAAACTTTTTGCAGCAGATTATTCATTGAGTGGTTTGTTTCTTCCCTTTGTTTTTATTATTTCACTTGTCTATCATTTGTGTGCCACCATCCAAGGAGGACCCTCATCTGTATGATTTTTTCCAGCCCAACCATGCTCTTGTCTTGGTAAATTCGACCCTCTAACGGACCAACAATACCCAAAAAACTGACCATCCTAAACTTCAAGTGGCCTAGCTTTTCCCTTTAACATTCAGGTGCAGACTTTAGGACCAACTTCTTTTGGCGCTGCTGCTGGGGATCAGAGTAACGAAATATCTTTCCCTGGGAGAGCAAAAATGAATAGATTTGATCTTTGATGGTGAACACAGAACAAACACTTTCAGACTGTAGATCATTCACCTAGCGACTCCATGGTTAAATAATCCAATGGTGACTCCACAATATTAAGAAGTCATATTTCCATATGTAATCCATCTTGGCTCATAGGTTTTCTCCTTTTAATTTCTTTGTTGTTCGTGTTTTTGCAAATTGTGTTCCTACTATAGATGAGTGGGGTGATTTCTTTCCCAGATTTAGAGAACGTAAAGATGACAAACCTGTTGAGCATTTGATTGAGTTTCATGAACTCATGCATCAGTGGGGAATAAATAATGAGGATTTATTAATGAAGGTGTCCATGTACTCATTAGAGGGAGATGCTCGTGAGTGGTTTCGATCCTTGCCTCCTGCTATCATATCTTCCTTGAAACAGTTCCATGCAACATTTAGTGATCATTGTCAAAGGCTTTTTCCAGCTGATTTACTTTTTGAAGACTGTTGTGAATAACTTGGATCTCATATTCAACAACCACTTATTAGTTCTTCTAGTAGTGAAAATAAAAGGGATTTTTCTGTTGAGGAAGTGGAGAAAGATTTAGTTACATATGAGTCTTCTTATGATCCTTTTATTCAAAAATATGATGTTGGGAATTACTTTAATGATGAAATTGATGATAAAAAGGATTTCAATACATCTTACATTATTCTAGAGGTCTTAGTTAGTCATTGTTATGATGTGTTTGCTGTTCTATGTTCTCATAAATATATGATTAACGATGAGGAAAGTGATGTTGAAGGTCACGAGCAAGTTTTTCCCCTTCCTTATGAAATCTTTGAGAAACAAGAAATCTATAAGTCTGAAAATGACCTTCTGGAACAAGAACGAGAAAAAACCAGCCATGTAGAAGACATACTCTCTCATTTCAAACAACGACATGAGCATTATCAAGAGTGTTTTGTTTCCCTTAATGGTTGTGAACTGTATGATCTTAATGATTTGTTTCAAGGAGTACAAGAAGAGTTTAATATTATAAATAATGTTGATCTCATACAACAATAACTTTGTCTTCTCAACCAGTTGGAGGCTTTCCACAAGTTTCAAGATCCAATAAAAAGTTGGATGGATTCTTGTTTTTCCAAAATCCTAAAGGTTGTAAGTTTTAGCATGATCATAATTTGCAACTATAAGTACTAGATGCCTCCTAATTTTTTGTCGCATTTGTTATAACCTATTCAGATTATTTTAAACAGTGACATTCATGGAGTTATAGTCATTAGTGAACTGGTTTCTTGGTTTCACTGGAAATATGATTACACATGATTACTTAGTTTTCAGTTGAACAGAGTAGGTAGTAGGATAATAAGCTCTTAGTTCGAGTAGTTATTTTTAGTTCACATATTGTTTTCAGTATGTTGGTTTTTTCAGTAGTTTCTGTGTAGATCAGAACTAAGACTCCATATCCCAACAAAGGCACTGGGGTGTAGCTGCAGTTTTAAGTTTCATATTGAATAAAGACTCCATATCTCAACAAAGGAACTAGGGTGTAGTTATTGTTTTGAACTTCATAGATGCATGGTTGTGATGACAATGGAAAAGATACATGGAAATAGAGGTAAGGAAAGGAAGGTGGAAAGCAAGTTATTAAATTCAAAGGCACTGATATGATGTTCTTAGGACCTCACAAGGAAGTGTTATCCCCAGTTGGAGCTAATGTTGTAACCTAGGTCTGCACCCTTGATCCTCCTCTCTCATTTCCCTATGCCTTCGTCAAATTTTTCCTCTTTTGGTTGGTAAATTCAGTTTCCCATGTATTGAATGACTTGGTTTTCCTTATTGTCTTGCTTGACTAATTCATTCAGTAGAGTTTTTCTATTTTTCTTGAAGGATAATCACATAATGTGATTTGGTTTGAATTACTTGTCATCTTGTTTTAAATTAATTGTGTAACGACCCTAATTGAATAAATGATTAAAGATTATAAAGAAAAATCAGTTAAAGAAATTAAGCATGATTAATTGTGTGGTAATCAAACTGTAGAATGCATTCAATGAACTGTGACAGAAATTAAGGAAAAGAAATAAAATAATGCAAAAGAGGGATGGCGTAGGCTGCCAAGGGTGGCGTATGCAGGGCGAAAAGCCCAGAAAATCCCGAGGAGATTAAAATTTTAATGAAATGCAGGATGGGGGACGAGGGTGGTTGGTAAGGAGTAACTGCGTAAGGTGGTCGGGAGGAATAAGGCGGGGATGAGGGGGATGTGCGGGCCATTCGGAGGTGGATGGGCGCAGGAAAAACGATTTTGCCCTTTTGCCAGGAAGCCGAGAGCTGGACTGGGGGGTGTGTGTGTGCTCAGAGAGAGACACAGGACTTACTGGTTGTATCATATTGATCAGTGGGCACGTGCGTGTTGCTGAAGGTTTTGGGCTCGGGGGCCAGGATATCCGTTGATATCCTGGAGCTAGGACGTTTTCCCTAGTTGGCAGGGT